>CAUYUJ010017940.1:211269-216269 GCA_963575745.1 Prorocentrum cordatum
CATCTTTTTTCGTCAGCCTGGTCGTTGCTCAGGGCTGAGCAAGAGAGGCCTGACAGAGAGAAAGAGGATGGGCAAATAAATCAAAGGTGAAGAGAGGGACATGCGGCATGTGACGTCTTGCCATGAGTGCCCCCAGCACGTGTATAGCACACCTGCTGGAATCAGGGAGGGCGTGGACGGCGAAGGACGCTGGCGCGAGGGAGAGCGCGGGACCTGACCACCAGCAGGGGCTGCCTGGGGTCAAGGGAAGAAAAAAACACCCGGACCCGATTATTGCCGTTTACTGGACGGCCCTGGGCGTGTACTAAACAGCCTTGCCCTGTTCGATTCCTTCTTTGGGTGTGTTTTTTACCAAACGGCCTCGCTTGTCGGGGTGGCTATTATGGGGTTGGATTTTTTGCCCTCTGTGGGGGGCCGGGACAGACGCGGAGAAGAAGCACGCCAAGCACTGGCGGCTGGCGGTCCTGCTGACGGTCGCGCTGACAGCGCACAACTTCCCCGAGGCGCCCGCGTGCGGCTCCCGGCACGCGGCGTCCCGCGCGCACGCGCGCGCCCTGGGCACTCCAGCTGCAGCCCTTCGGCGAGATCGAAGCCGCCCGCGGCCCCGAGCGTCGCTCAGCCCGCTCCTCCTCCTCCTGCTCCTCGTTATCCTCCTCCTCCTCCTCCTCCTCCTCCTCCTCCTCCTCCTCCTCCTCCTCCTCCTCCTCCTCCTCCTCCTCCCCCGTGTGGGTCGTTCCAGAGAGGGGCCCTTGCCTTCGGGGAGCGGCGGTGGTGGCGTCGCGCCTTCGGCGGAGGCCCGCGGAAGGCCTGCGGATGCTGGGGGCGGTGGAGCGAGGATGGCTTTTGCCGGCGGAGGCCAGCCGACGGCCGGCAGACGCCAGAGCAGGCGCAGAGGTAAAACGTCGCCCCCTGAGGGGGTCAGCCCCAGGGCGCCCAGGGTTTGGGGAGTCGGCCGTGCGTGAATGCAGTGTTGGCGCCGGTAGGCACGCTCTCTTCCCCTGGCTCTGCTGCCGTCCACGCTGCACCGGGTTCTCTAAGTTCTGTCTCCTTCTAGGGAGCCTGGTCTCAGCAGGGAAGATGTTAGCGCGTTGGCTGTCGCCTCAGTGGTGTCCGCTGTTCTCGGTTCGGCCGATGGTGCACCCCGGAGGAAAACACTCCGTGCTTGCTTTTCCCCAGGTTGCGACTCATGCAGCTTTTTGAACTGCAGTCAGTCGAACCGCCAGTGCAGATTCCTGGACACGCCCGTCGAGGTTTTCATCGCGATCATCTTCGACTTCAGGGCGCGTTGTCCGTCATCATCGTCCCCACCACGTGCAGCCATTCTGGCTTCTGAGTGCTCCGTGTGGTAACGAATCCTCGCTATCTCCGCTTATCCGAAACTCGAACCGTCACGTTTCAACAACGTTTTACAAGTTCATCTTCCATTGTTCAAGCCCTGGGGGAAATGCTGCAGTCGATCAGCTACAACGACGGCGTCCTGGTTGCGTCCCTGCTCTACTCCTGCACGGACTGTCGCTTTGTAAGAGCCGGACATCCGTCCCACTGTCAGGCCTGGAAGGGGCCGAGTGTGACCCTGCATGATGCAGTGCAGAGCTGCACCAGCAGAACGCCTCCCACTGCACTTCGGCTACCCTTAGCCTTTCGAGGTACTGGTGGTGGCAGTGCAGGTCGTACCACGAAGCATCAGCCGACCTCCTACGAAGTGCAAGTTTAATGGCATGCGTTTCATGTTTTTGTTGTTTGTGGGTTGTCTTTTGTGGTATATATAGAAGTTCTTGGTACATAGGCACCTCAAGATATGGCTGCTGACTCGAAGATGCGCGCCGCAGCTCAATACTGTAAACTTCTATCTGGGTGCGGACTCGATAATGGAGGTTGGGAGTGAGAGACAGGTCGAGTGGCCTTCGGCCCATTCCGTGCCTGGGTCGTGGATGCATGTTGTTAGGCTTTTGCGGGCCTCTTGTGGCCTCTTGGGGAACCTCTTCGAAGGGATGAGAAAAGGGGCTTTGGAGAAGGCCAATGGGATTATGGAAATGCTCCGTATCATCTGTGGATCGATTGCAAACGTGAGTCGCTCGCACATAAAGCGTGGAATAATGGTGATAAACACATACGCACATGGTAACCATGCGCAGTCGAACACGAGCCAATTCTGAGAAGAGCATATTGGCCTACTGTACGCCCAAGATGAAACATTCGTACCTCCCAAACTCCTCGTCGGCAAACCAGTCGGAGAGGTATACTGTGAAGGCCTTACGGCCAGCGCCGCCGACCCAGAATGACGACGACGACGACGACCACGACAACAACGACAACGACGAGCTGATGACCCTGGCTCAGGCTCGGGACATGGGGCGGGCGGTGGAGGGAGGAAAAGGAGGAACAATCCGGAGGAGGGAGACCTTCCTGCCATCAGGTAATCAGGTAATCAGCAGGAGGAGGAGGAGGAGGAGGAGGAGGAGGAGGAGGAGGAGGAGGAGGAGGAGGAGGAGGGGGAGGAGGTTAGGAGGAGGAGGAGGAGGAGGGAAGAGGAGGAGGAGGAGAAGCAGGAGGATGATGATGATGATGATGATGATGATGATGATGATGATGATGATGATGATTGATGATTAGATGATGGATGTGATGATGATGATGAGGAGGAGGAGGAGGAGGAGGAGGATGAGGAGGAGGAGGGGAGGAGGAGGATCAGGTGGAGGAGGAGGAGGGGCGGAGGAGCAGGGAGGAGGAGAAGCAGGAGGAGGGGAGGGAGGAGGAGGAGGAGGAGGAGAAGGAGAGGAGGAGGAGGAGGAGGAGGATCAGGAGGAGGATCAGGAGGAGGATCAGGAGGAGGAGAGCCGTCTGTCTCCTCGGGGCCGGGCCAGGGCTGGGGCCTGGCCCGGCCACGGGCCTGGGCCGGGTGCAAGGGGATGGAGGGGGCCGGGGCTGGGGCCGGGGCCGCGGGGCCGAGGCGGAGGGAAGGGGCCTGAGCTCACTTGCCGACAGAGCGACCACCACCCTGTGTTCTCCACAGGGCGTACCGCTGGGGGGGGTCCGACCCCCCCCCCCCTGCCCCCCCCCCCAGGACCCCCCCCCGGGCGCATCTAACTCCTCCCAGGACCTCCGGCACGAATGGGACATGTTCGACAGCTGCGCCCGGCCAGTCCACCACTGGCTCCTGGCCAGCTACACGTGTGTGCTAGCTTTCAGGACTGCCTTGGCCGAGCGCCTGCTTGCACGCCTTCCTCGCTGCCCCCCCGCCTCTCCTCCCTCCTGGCTCCTCCTCTGCCCTTGCAAGTCCGCCAGCCCTGCCTCCCTCCCGCTCTCCCCTCTGCCTCCCTTCATCCCCTCCCTCCTTGCGCCCACATTTCCTCCCCTGCCTGATCGCCTCATCTTCCATGCGTGTGTGTATATATATATACACATAAACGTATGTTCACACGATGTATAATATTTGTGTATCAGAGTGACGGGGCCGAACGGTCATTCATCGTCCCTGGGTGCGTGGCTGAAGTGGGTTTCGGCGATGCGGGGTGTTGTTGTTGTTGTTGTTGTTGTTGTTGTTGTTGTTGTTGTTGTTGTTGTTGTTGTTGTTGTTGTTGTTGTTGAACATTATTTATTCTAAAGAATAATTATTGTTGGGCCCCCTGGTGCGCGCCCCCCCTGCGCCGCCTAGGCCGCAGCTACATTTTCATCATTTTCGTGAGGAAGCCTCAGAAAAGAGGGTGTGTACAGGAACCGGTTGTTTTGTTGTAATCCGCTTTCCCTTGCAAAAAACAATAGAAAATGACATTTCTTGTTCTAATATAATCAAATTTCAAGAATCCCTTGCAAAAAATAAGGTAAAGTGGACATTCGCGCGCGCAAGACGAAATCCTTCCAAAAGCTTAGTGTTCGGAACGATTTTAACATAAAAACATCAAAAACCAATGGTTTTTCAACAAAAAAATGTCAAAATCTCATCCCGCGCGCTCTTGCGGATTCGTAGGAAACCCAACACTTTTTAAACATTTCTGTCAACCGGGCTTTTGCGAGCAACTTTTTCGAACTTCTGCGACAACGGTTGCGCACCTGCCAGGGCCATCATCCCTGTCAAATAATACATGCGGGACACATTCGTTTTTTCTTCGCGCGCGCACGCCGAAATCTCCAAAAACCATTGGGCTTCTTAAGAATTTTAGCACCGCGCATCATAAAATCACACGAATCGCACCGTAGGTCCTCGAAAAACACCTGCACGACTTTTCAAAATTTCTACCCGCGCGCGCTGTCCGAATCCCGTAGATCTACCCGCGACGCATCTTGGCACACTTTCGGACGTATTCCAGCGGCTGTGCACCCAAGCTGGTATTCCGAACTGGAGAGCGCACGTCTTCGTCGGGCCCGGCGGCTGGGTGTATGCGGGCTTGCGCAGGCTGTTGCATCTCCTGGGTATTCACGTGCACTCCGAGGTGGTATCAGGTCTGTCGTACAGGCGCATGGCGAGCCTGGACGTATTTGTGGCAACACACACGGGACCCATGGGTATTGAGCCGCAATCTATGGCTCTGTGGAATGCCTCCCACGACGTCAACGATGGTATCACCTATTTCCCGAAGCAGGATCATTGGTGGCACATGCCAGTATGGCGTTCTTGCGGGCAGTCCCAGTATGGCAATGTCATGGATTACCAGGTGGATCTGCGTATGCCGGCGCATGTCCAGGGCGTCCTGGCGGTATTGGCGCCCCTCGCACGCACGGGCGATGTATCCGTGAGGAGGCGCATCGGCACCATGCTTGGACACTTGGCCCCTGATGTATTTCTGCCAGGAGCCCAGCTGGCAGCATTGCGCCCCATCCGTGCCATCAGGGACGGGCGTGTGCCAGAAGATGACGAGCGCACGAACTCGTCTCTTTAGAGCCGCGGCGGGGAAAAGACGGTGGGCGGGCGTGCAAGCGCCGTTCCCGCCCCTCCTCTCTCTTCTCTCCTTTCCTCCTTGTCCTGCTCCTCCTCGTCCTCCTCCTCCGGCGGGGGGCGTGAG
>CAUYUJ010017941.1:5000-20186 GCA_963575745.1 Prorocentrum cordatum
GTAGCAGGAGGAGGAGGAGGAGGAGGAGGGGAGGGAGAGAGGGAGGGAGGGAGAAAGTGAGGAGGAAGAGGAGAATGCCTCTTGGGAATTCGCGAGGCGTCCTGGGAACTTTCTGGTATACGCCTGAGGGCCTCTTGGATATATCTTCTGGGCTGAAACATTGTCAACACAAGTAGGTGCTAACCTCACAATCTTTCAAACACCAAATGAAAGTCAATATTTGTGTTGCCCCCCCAGGACCTCGTGGACGCTTTTTCTCGACCTCTTGGGGGTCTCCTGAGGCACTTGCTTGAACCGCATTTGCTTGAGGCATTATGACTTGCCGCCCGCCGAGCTCCTCAACCCGATGTGCCGCAGCGTCGGCGACAAGAAAATCCATGTTGACGAACAGGCGTCCCCGCGCGATGTGCGCCGCGCCCGATTCCCGCTATGCGATTCGCAGCGCCGACGAGGAGAAAATTCATGTTGACGGACAACAGCGTTGACTTTGTATAGTTTGTCGATGGGTAGGACGCGACCACCCGCTTGGGGTTGCCCGAGCGATGTTCTCTCCGTCCCTTTCTTGCTATGCTTTTCGCAGCGTCGACGACAAGAAATTTCACGTTGACGAGAAAACGTTAATTTTGTATTGCTTTTTGATGGGTAGGACGCGACCACCCGCTTGGGGTTACCCAAGCGAAGTTCACTCCGTCTCATTCCTGCTACACTTTTTGCACCTCGACGACATGTTGGCGAGAAAAAAATGGCTGTGATATTCTTTAAACCGTTAGGACGGCGGGGTTGCGATCGGCCACTTAGGTGAGGGTTTGGGGGTGTTTTATCATGCGAAGTAAGGATTCGGATCAGGGGTTGGGGTAGGGGTTAGGGTTCGGCTACGGGTTAAGGTTTAGGGTTAGGGTTTTGGGGGGGTAGGGTTAGGGTGGGGATTAGGGTTTGAAGAAGGGGTTGGGGTCGGGATTTGAGTGGACGTCAAGATTAGGCGTAGGGTAGGGGTTTGAGTTAAAAGTGGGGGTTAGGGTCAAGGGTTAGGGGTTCGGGCAGGGATTTGGTTGAGGGTTGGGTGTTGCACGGATCGGGTTCCAGAGTTAGTGGGCGGCGTGGCGAAAAAGAGGGAAGGGGGGGTCCGAGTTTCACGCTCAACCGGGGGGGGAGCGGTTCTGACCCGGAAAAAAGTTCTTCTCCGGGAAAGGGGTTTCTCCGGGAAAAGGGTTCGTTCTCCGGGTGGAATGAGGCAAATGCGGGGTCGGTTCGTTTTCCGGGGCAGACCCTTGCAGGTTTTCCCGCCTTCCCCAAACACCACAAGCCAAACACCAGACACCAAGCCCCAACACCCAAACGCCACACACCAAACACCAAACACAAAACACCAAACACCAAACACCACACACCAAACACCAAATACAAAACACAAAACACAAAACACAAAACACAAAACAACAGACACCAAACACCAAACACCGAACACCAAACATCCAACACCAAACACCCAACACCAAACACCAAACACCATCACCAAACACCAAACACCAAACACCATACCAAACACCAAACACCACACACCAAACACCAAGCGCCAAGCACCAGTCACCAAACACCAAACACCACACGCCAAACACCACATATCAAACACCAAACACCAAACACCAAACACCAACGACCGAACACCGAACACCGAACACCAAACCACTACTACTACTACTACTACTACTACTATTACTACTACTACTACTACTACTACTACTACTACTACTATTACTACTACTACTACTACTACTACTACTACCTACTACTACTACCTACTACTACTACTACTACTACTACTACTACTATTACCACTACTACTACTACTACTACTACGACTACCACTACTACTACTACTACTACTACTACTACTACTACTACTACGACTGCTATTACTACTTTTATTACTACTACTACTACAACTACAGCAACTGCTACTACTACTACTACTACTACTGTTAATACTGCTACTACTACTGTTAACTACTGGAACATGGACAACATCAACAACAACAACTACTACTACTACGACTATTTCTAGTATTGCGACGACTACTACTACTACTACTACTACTACTACTACCATTACAACCACTGCTACCACGAATACGACTACCACTACCACTACCACTACTACTACGACTACTACTGCTACGACGGCTACTTCTACGACGGCTGCAACTACAACTACAAGTGCTTTTACTGCTGCTGCTGCTACTACTACTACTACTACTACCACTAGCACTGCTACTACTACTGCTACCGCTACTATTACTACCACCGCTACCACTACCACTACCAGTACCACTATTACTACTACTAGTACTAGTACTATTACTACTACTACTACTACTACGACTGCTACTTCTACTACCACTGCTACCGCTACTGCTATTACCTACTACTAATACTTCTAGCACGGCATCCCACTACTACTACTTCTACTACTACAACTCTGACGACTACTACTACTACTAGTACAACAACTACTACTACTACTACTAATCTGAATTGTACTAAGACTCCTGCTCATACTACCACTAGTACCGCAGCTACTACTACGACTACCACCCATTACTACGTACCAACCACTAACCACGACAAGCAACGACTAGCAACAAGCAGCACAGTATTCGTTACGAGTTACAAAGTACTGCCTGCCAGCCACTAGCTACTAACTGCTTACTATTAACTGACATTACTACGACTACTACTTTCACTACCGCTGCTACTACTACTACTACTACCCTCGATGCTGCTACTACCACGACTACTTCTACCACTGCTACGAGTACCACTACTACTTCCACTACTACTACTATTACTGCTGCTACTACTACTACTAGCCACCGCTACTACTAGTACTAGTACTACTACTTCTACGACGACGACTACTACTACTACTACTACTACCATAACTAATACTAGTACTACTAGTAGCACTACTACCACTACTGCCACTACTACTACTGCTACTGATACTACTACTACTCCCACCACTACTATTTATACTACTACTATTACTACTACGACTACTGCATCTACTACTGCTACTACTACTTCTACTACTACTCTACTACTACTTATACAACGAATGCTGGTACGACTACTACAACGACCACTACCACTACCACTACCACCACCACGACTACTAAAAATAGTACTACTATTATTACTACGACGTGTACTCTCACTACTACTACTACTACTACTACTACTACCACCACTATTACCACTATTACGACGACAACTTACTACCACTACTATTACTACTGCTACTACTACTACTACTACTTTACTTGTACTACTACTACTACTACTACTGCGACTACTACGACTACGACTACTACTACTACTACTACTACTACTACTACTAGCACTACTACTATTACTCCGAGTGCTACAACTACTACTACTACGACTATTACTACGCCTACTGCGACGACTATTACTACTACCACCACTAGTAGTAGTAGTAGTAGTACTACTACTGCTACTAATAACTATGAACTGCTAACTATCAACTCCTCCTCCTCCTACCACTACTACAACAACTACCAACAACAACTACTACGCTTCTTACTACTCTTACTACTCTTACTCTTACTCTTACTACCACTACGACTAAACACTGACTAAACACCACTAGCTACCAACTAGTACCTACAACCTACTAACTACTTACTATTCACTACTTACCACATACGACTAGCTACTATCAGCAGAGTGTTAATTTCGGTCGGACCACTATGCATTATCAGATACCAACTAGTACGTATTATCTTCGAAATCCTAATTGCGTGCTACTAGATACGAACTACTACCAGCTATGTCGGCACAGGTAGTTTAGTAATATTACCAAGAAGAGTTCCGTCTCCGGGCAAAAGAAGCCAGACTGATGGGACATCTCTGTGGCGCCTTAAGGGCAACTCCTTGCGATTTGCGAAAGTCAGTTCTGACAGAAGTGTGAGGGTCTTCGATGAGGTCTCACCCGGAGAACTAACCCTTTCCGGAGGATCCCCAGGAATCTACAACGATTCGGTAGTACACCTGGAGAACGAACCCTTTCCCGGAGAACGAACTCTTTTCCCGGAGAAAGAACCCTTCGCGTTCAGACCCCCCCATAGAAAAGGGGAGGGGTGGGGGGGATCCGCCGGCGACGGATCGGGAAAAGGGGGGGGGGTCCGCCAACGATGGAGCGGGAAAGGGGGGGGTCCGCCAGCGACAGATCGGCGAAAGGGGGGGGTCTGGGAACCCCCCCCTTGGGGGGATCCAGCGGCGCGCCCTCGATGATGAAGCTGCTGATGAGGATGCTGATCGTGGTGCGGATGCTGATGTCGCTGTTGATGGCGTGATGGTGAGGATGGGGAGGAGGCGATGGGGATATGGAGTGAATGGGGAAAGGGGTGGCCGCGCTGCTCCCTGACAGGGAGCGCGAAATCCCCTCCCCTCCCCTCCCACCAGGCGGCGGCGCCCCAGCCGTCGCCGCCGCCGTCGTCTTCGTCGGGGTCGCGGTCCGTCGTCGTCGTCGTCGTCGTCGTCGCCGCCGTCGTCGTCGCCGTCGCCGCTGTCGTCGTCGTCGTCGTCGTCGTCGTCGTCGTCGTCGTCGTCGTCGTCTTCGTCGTCGTCGTCGTTTCCGTCGTTGGCGGCGGCGACGGCTTCGGCCGCCAGCGGCCCCAGGCGCGCGACCTTGCCGAGGAGTGCCAGGGCCGCGTTGCGGCGGTGCGCGGGGAGGTGCTCGCCCAGGCGGACCGCCCCGCGATCCGCGGGCCTCCGCTCCGCGGGCCTCCGCTCCGCGGGCCTCCGCTCCGCGTTCCTGCTGCTGCTGCTGCTCCTCCTCCTCCTCCTCCTTCTTCTCCTCCTCCTCCTCCTCCTCTTCCTCTTCTTCCTCCTCCTCCTCCTCCTCGTCGTCGTCGTCGTCGTCGTCGTCGTCATCCTCATCATCCCCCTCGTCCCAAGGTTTCTTTCCTTTTCTTTTCTTTTCGTCGTCCTGCTCCTCGTCTGTCGGGGGCATAACGAACGGCATAACCATACTTTCTCGTCCGTCGAGGGGCAAAACAGCGGCACACACATAATCTTGGTCATTGTCGTCGTCGTCGTCGTCGTCCTGCTCCTCGTCTTCGTCCTCGTCCTTCAGGCTTGTCGTTGTCCTCGTCATATGACTGGCACGAACAGCATAAACACACTTTCTTGGAGCTTTGTCTCGGCGATTCGGACGCGCTCGAGGACCAACTTCGGATTTCAAAATCGTCGGGGACGTTCGCCATGGAATTTGCCCAGGTGGCGTCGGACCTGGGATTCTCTTTGATGAGGACGGTGCCATGTGGGTCAAGGCGGCATGTCTCCTCGTCCCCATTGGTTTCCGACCTGAAGGCTGCATCCTCGCGCCCCCCCAAAAGGGCGGGCCCCGGGTGGCGCTGTGGCGCACGACGCCTCCTCCTCTGCCAGGTCGATCCGATCCGATCCCCGCCCCTTCCTCCCCTGAGATCCAACGCCTCGAAAAAATGGGGACGCCGTGAACAATCGCGCTCGGAAACTTCAGACCCCATCTCTCTGCGCCATTTTTCGAGGCGGATAGACCCGTGAAGGTCCGGGGGCCCGAAAAACAGCGACAACGCCCGGCTCGAAAGTATTGAGAAGCCGGAGCCTCCGGGTCTCCATCTCCCTCCCGCCTCCGCGGGGGGGCGAACGCCCCCGCGAGACCCCCCCCCCGCAGAGCTCAGGCGGGGACAAAAACACACAGACACCATTCCTCGTCGACTCCCCGAGAACAGGGGAACACATGTGGGGAGTGGGGGGGGGGAAGACGAAGCCCCAGGAAGTAGGGGAAACTTCGGGGGCTCCTGCTATCTGTGTCTACACCTTAGGCGATGCTTAAGAAAACTTAAGTTTTCGGCCAGAGTCTCGATTATTCTTAATTCTTCAATGTAAATCCCAAGATTTTGATAGAAGTTCTGGGTTTTATTCAATTTCTGAGACTATGAATTTCTTAACCCATGATTTCTTAAGCATTTCGCAGGGTGTATTTTTTTGTGTGCGCCCCTGGGCCCTTGCAGAGCCCGACCCCGACCCCCGACCCTCGAGGCTCGCCGCCGAGCCCGAGGCCTGGGCGCCCCGAGCCCCGAGCCCCGAGCCCCAGGCCCCAGGCCCGAGCCCGAGCCCCGAGCCCCGAGCCCCGGGCCCGAGCCCCAGGCCCGAGCCCCGGGCCCGAGCCCCGGGCCCGAGCCCCGAGCCCCCCCCCCCCCGCGCCCCCCCGCCTGGCGGGGCGCGGCCCGGCAGGAGCGGCAGAGGAACGCCGTGGCCGACGACGCCCTGAGGCCCTTCCGCCCTGGCCCGGCGCCTCTGTGCCTTCGCCCGCGGCCTCTGTCCCTCCCCGCCCTGCTCGTCGTCGTCGCCGTCGCCCTCCTCCTCCTTCTCCTCGTCCTCCACCTCCGCACCCTCCTCGTCGTCGTCGAGTGCACACAAGTGTATGGACAGATCTGTATGTGTGTCCACGTGTGCACGATCGCGTGACGTGGTTCCCGGGATAATCCAAGAGCCCCCAGGGCGCCGAAGCTGTGAAAACATCGGCAACTCGGCGTCGCTGACCCCGAGCTGTCCAACATGGCCCAGCTTAATTTTGGTTTTACTGGCTGAGCTTAGGGTTACCGGCTGATCATGCAGACAGCAAGGGCCACGGCGAGGAATGCGCGCGGATAGCGGAGGTGTGAGCTCCTGGGTCAGCCGCGTGGGAAAATCTGCACGTTGTTGAGTTTCGGGGCGTGCTCGGACCCTCGGCTCGGGTAGCGTTGAGGTTGCGGGCCGCCTCTGGGCGAGCCGGCCCTGGACAGATCCTGGCACGACGCGCGGCATCCATACCGGCGGCCCTGCACGTGCCAAGGATACTCCCAGACGGCACTGCCCAACAGGGGCCTCCCCGCTCCCTCACCCCCCGCCCAACCTCCTCGCGGCGGATCGGGGGAGCGTAAGACCCGGGTTTGCCAGGACTCGGGTTCGCCATCGTTTTTTGACGACCGCGCCTCGGATTTTGACGAGGAGAAGTTTCGTGGGATGTCTGCAGCGGGAGGCCTCGTCAAAATGCAGGCTCGGCCTCGTCATTTTTTTGACGACCTCGTCGGGTATTTCCGAGTCCCCTGTACCCAGGTCTTACGTCCCACTGAGCGGATCGCTGCAAGCCGAAATCAATATCGAATGACCACCAGAAGACGTGTTCACATCGCACTTACAACACATTACCGGACCCCTCAGCGCTGGGTCGTCGTCGGCGCCCATGAGTACGGGATGGGACACGAATGAGACACCGGGCCTCGTGCCGTCTGCGATCGGCTTGAAGAACTCTGCGCGATCATGCGCAGCGGGTCCTCGATCTGGACGTCACTTTTGCAGGGGGCGGTCCCCCGAAAATGTACGCCATATCCATGGGGAGTGGTCCCCCTAAAATCCCCCCCCGTTTTATAGGGACCGGTCCCCCTGAAATTCCCTTCGTTTTAGGGGGACTGGTCCCCCTAAAATTTTCCCCCGTTTGATGGGGACCAGTCCCCCTAAAATCCCCTATCTTTCTGGGGACCGGTCCTCATACCATGCTCTACTCTCGGGCCGAACGAAAGGGGGGGATTGGGAAAGGGGGGGTTACGAAATTTGCTGCATGCAGCTGGTTTCGGCCCCGCCGAGGGGCCCATTCCTCGACACATGGCCGCCTCCAGCGCCGGGAGGCGCCTGGAAAATCAGCTACGTGAGCTGATTCTCAACCCCCCCCTTTGCTATCCCCCACTTTCGCCCGACTCGATACTCATTCTATGAGGACGGGCCCCCATAAAAGGCTTGTTCGTTTTATGGTGACCTGCCCACTTAAAAATGACGCCCGCTTTATCGGGAGCCTCGCTCCAAGACGGTCCTAAGAGCATCCAAGAGGGGTGCAATAGGAGGGGTCTCCAGAGGGCCCCAAGAGGTTCCCAGGACGCCACAAGAGGCATCCAAGAAATCCCAGGGACGCCTCCGAAAGGCCCCACGAGACCTCCCAATAAAGCCCAAGAAGTCTCTAGAAGGCTTTTGGTCCCCATGAGGGCCCTGGAGGCAATTGAATCACCCAGGAGGAGGAGGGAAAGGAGGTGGAGGAGCACGAGGAGCAGGAGCAGGAAGAAGAGGAGCGAGGAGAAGGCGCGAGGAGGTAAGAGGAGGAGGATGAGGAGGGCCGCAGCCTCCTCCTCCTCCTCCTCCTCCTCTTTGTCATCATCCTCCTCAGAGAGGATCGCAGTGTAGAAGATGGTCGCAGCTGCCGCCATCGTACTCGTCACCGCTATCGTCGCCATTGTCGTCGTAGGCCTACCCTCGGCTAGCCATCATCATCATCATCATCATCATCATCATCATCATCATCATCATCAGCAGCAGCAGCAGCAGCAGCATCATCATCATGATCATAATCACCATCATCATAATCGTCATCATCATAACCGTCATCATCATCACCATTATCATCATCATCACCATCATCATCATCATCATCATCATCATCATCATCATCATCGTCATCGTCATCGTCATCGTCATCATCACCATCATCATCATCATAATCATAATCATCATCATCGTCATCATCATCATCATCATCATCGGGGTCGAGGCTCTCCCGAAGCCCCCGTCGGCGCAGATGCTGCTCTACGACCTCGAGCAGTTCACGGTGGCTTTCCCCGACGTGGGGCAGAAGCTCGGCTCGCCCTCCGCACACCCGGAGAAGTGGAAGGCATATATCGTCGAATCCCCCCGGCGCTGGAAGAGCCAAGCCGCCCTGATGAAGTGGTGGATCCCTGACCGGCCCGACCCGCCGGCCACGCGCAGGGTGAGGGGAAAGCAGACCCCTCCCCCTCCGGCTGCCTCGGCCAAGCCTCTCCTCACTTGCCCCGCCTGCGCAAGGGTCCGCAAGGCTTGGCCGCGCATTTGGAAACGCAAGCACGGCAGGAAAATGACTGCTCGTAGTTTCTGCATTGGATCAGTGTGCCCAGCTTGTGGTGTAGATCACCACACCCGCCCTAGGGCGTTGCACCACTTACAATTCTCTTCCAAAGCGTGTCGCGCCGCGATGCTCGCAGGAGAGCTGCCCGAGTGTAGCGCGGAGGAGATATCTGCCGCGGATTTGCGCGACCGCATCGCGCAGAAGGCCGCTGACCTTCGCGGCGACACCCGGGCGCGCGCACTAGCCCCGCCCTCGCGCGGCCCTGGCGCACGCAAGCGTGGAATTGGCCCGCGGGACCCCTCCGGACACCAGCGCCCAGCGAAGGTCCGACGACACAGGTAGAACACGATTCATATCGAGACGATTTTTCGTGTAAGCATCCGTGATGACAGGGGATCCGTTTCTCCTGGTGTGAGTTTTTCCCCCTTTTGAGCAGAGGCACCACGCCTCGTGCTGCTGGGTTTTTCTCGACACAGCAGTAGTCACTGAAGAGCTCCAGGCACCGCCTATAGCCAGCGCAAGTCAAGTCAAGTCAAGTCATCATCATCGTCGTCGTCGTCATTACCACCATCATCATCAGCATCATCATCATGGTCATCATCATCGGCGTCGCCATCATCATCATCATCATCATCATCACCATCATCATCATCATCATCATCACCATCGCCATCACCATACTCATCCTCATCCCAATCCCTATTCTCATCCTCATCATCCTCGACCTCCTCCTCCTCCTCCTCCTCATCCTTTTCCTTCTCCTCTTCCTCTGTTTTTGGCAGCAACGCCCATGCCCCCTGCAGTGACAGACGCACCTGTCCGGGGCTCAGACAGGCGCCGAGGAGCCATGCTCCTAAAGCAACGCGACAAAGTCATCAATGTCAACCGTCACCTGAGCTTTGTCAGGATGCAAGCCCTTCTTGAGCTTGCGCAAGTTGCGCATTGACGTGACTGTGGGCTGACCACACTCCTTGCCGAGCTTGAGAATTTGCGAGCCGCTACTGTAAAACTTGCACGACAAGTAAACACATAAATTCGAGAAGTCTGAGCAGGGGAAGGCAACAACCTTGTGCCCCAGCCTCAGCAGCACGCCTTGGTCCAACCTGGAGTGACCAGGACAGTCCCCAGGAGGAGGGGCCCGCGCCCGAGAGCCCTTAAGGCAAACTCGGCACTGCCAGAAGGGCCCAACCTGCACCCACGAGTGCCCAACAACCAGAGAAGGGTGTCGAGGAGCGGGGGGAGGCCTGGCCCTGGCGGTGCCGCGAAATTCAAGACGCGGCCACAATGGAAGCAAAACGGACCCAGCTGTCAAGACCAGCCGCGCAATCTTGATCTTCCTATCGAGCTCTTCAGCCTCAATCGGAGTCAAGGAGGGGTGCGCACGTGCCGCCTCTTTGGCAGCCAGGTCTGCAAAGTGATTGCCGAGTCGTCTGAAACGTTCACTGGCTGAGATGCCGCTTTCATCGACATCCCTGTGGGCCGCTACTTTGTGAAGCGCACACAGGTGACTACCAAAATGGTGCTTGCCTTGCAACACAAGACCTGTGTACTGCCTTTTGCCACTAAGCGCATCAGCACCTAGCGCTACGTGGTCCACAACATTCTGACAATCACTGTAGCACACTGACGGAGCATCGGCATAGGCCCCGCAGAACGCGAAAGCAGCATACTCGGCAGCCTGAGGAGTCTGGGGACAGGGGGCCCACACAGGCCCCTGCAGAACACCTAGGAGCTCGCCATCATTCCCCACCATAGCGACAGCCCAGCCCGCCCGAGACAGTTCTTTAACCACATGTCTGTGGCAAGAGCCGTCCATAAACAGATATCCCCACAAGCTATCCCCTGGAGCCACCCTGTCAGCACCGCACGCGGGAGGAGGAGGTGGGAGGTCCTCGACGTGCCACACAAGAGAGACACCACCATCACACAGAGGCTTTGGGGCAACATCTCCTGGGTGACGGAACGCCCCATATAGAAACAACTCTTCCTCATATTCAGTGTCCGATGTATCACAGGCGGCATCCACAAGCCAGTCGGGAAGTACTCCCTTGCGCATCTCGACGACCGCCGAGCAGCAAAAAAGACGATGATGCAGGGTGTCCTTCGCTACACCACACAAGGGGCAGAGACTGGACACCTCGACGTATCCAGCCGCCTCAGCATCTGCTCCTGTCCAAAACGCCCGACAAGCTTGAGCTCTCATGACACCCTTGGCCTTGGCAGGGATCTTGGACGACGAGAGCTGCTGCTTGACAGCGTCCCAACAGAGCCGATACCCCACCCCGTACTTGTCTCCAGAATCCCGCTCAAGGTTCCTGAGCACCGCGTCACGACACAAGACCTTGACAAGACGGGGGGGGGAACACGTCAGCGAAATGTCCCTACCAAAGTCGTCCCTGAGGGTGGTAAAATCAGGCATATCCCACCCCAGACGGTAGATACACATGCGGAGAGCCGAGAGCGGCCCGCGAACCTTGGACCACGAGTGAACGTCGTGGCTGAAGGTCTGTATCCAGCCCTCTCGCATAGCCGCCCAAGACAAACACCACGGGAAAGCACGAGTGTGACAAAGCCAGATTTCTTTCGACCATCTGATAATCGGCGCCACACTCGCTCGCCAGCACGGGTCTCCCTCGAGCAGGCTGAGCACAACAAGGGATCGCCCTTGCGAGCGTGGCTTGATACAAGACAAGGCAGCACGACGCAAGGTCAGGAGCTCTCCATCGGACACCCCGAAAATGTCAGACCCGAAGGTACCGCCAGCCAAAGGCCCAGCAGCAAAGACCTTCAAGCTGCGCCTCCCGAGAACGTCCCCGATCTTTCTGAGCCTCCTGGTCTTGCGAAGCGCGGGCGCGATACGAGCTTTAAACTTGGCCGCGCGGCCTCGGCCAGGAGCCCTCAAGGAACGGCCCGCCGTGAAATCCACCCCCAAGTTCGTAACTCTACCAACGCCCACACCTTGCCCAGCCAGGGGCCCAAGTTTCTGGAGGAGCTGAGACGCGACATCATTGTTGCTAGCAACCATCCCCACTTTGTCCATGGCGAGCAAGCACTGCAGCTCGTCAGTGATGCACTTGTGGAGCGCTCGGGCTCCGCCCACAAGCGCTCGAACGACCTGCCTGGCGCTGCCCGTGCAGCTGAGACCAAGGTCATCAACGTACGCGTCGAAGTCCAAGCCAGGCGACCGAGGGAGCGAGTCGAAGCTGGCAAGCGCGAAAACCCTGATCAAGCTGGTGGCAAACGAGCAGCCCGCCACGATGCCCCTGGTGACGAAATACGGTCCTTCGACAAAGCCCCCAAGGGCCAGGTACCTGGCAGTAGCATACGCTCGAATGGACAGCCTAGCAATGCCGAGAGGAAACCCATGCTGACGGCATCTGGCAAAGCGACCAGGTAGACCGACGCGATGGCGAACGGAGCACAACCAGGAACGTGAACCATAGCAGCAACCGCACGTCCTTCAGCAAGAATCACTTCAGAAGCTTCATAGCATCCGAGTCCGTCACGAGCCGCCACAACTACTCCAGAAGAAACACCACCTCCATCGCCGAGCACCCCAGGCGCCCAAACAGTCTTCAATCCGGCATGTTTGCAAATCTCCGACTTCTGGTCAATGTCAGAGGCTCTGAGGCGGAGCTCTTGGCCAATGACAACGTGGGCCGAGGTAGACTCCAGAAACTTGTAGAACGTGCCCCAAGAGTTACCGTTGACGGTGGCTATCTCCAGCTGGAAATCTGAGGACCCAGAGGGAACAGGCAGAGGAACGGGCCTCGGGGCTCCAGGGGCTTGGGTCCAGGGGCACCTTGGACTTCGGAAGGGGCCAATGGCGCAACCCAAGAATTAGCCTCGGGAGTGGCGGCTCGGAAGACAGACTGGAACCTCTTAAAAAGCCTGATGCCAGAAGCTCTGGATTTCGAACCTATGACCGAGGTTCGAGAGGCAAAAAAGTCAAACACGGACCGGATTCCATCTACACACACATCACGAAAGCAAGAAAGTTCCCCCCCCTCAAGACGAGGGGGAGGCGCCACCTGACTCACTGACATGAAGAGCAGCATCTGCACGTGCACGAATGTCAGCTGGCGGCACCTCGCCTGGCACCTTCTGGCTGCACTCCGCCGACGTAGGGGGATCAACTTCTCCACATGGAGCAGCTGCTGCAGTGGCCTCAGCACTGCCGACGCCCCCGCCAGCTTCATGAAGTCCATCTTCACGCCTGCGACGCTTGCCAGCAACACGAGCCTTATGCGCTTGATGTGCAGCCTGGGCGGACTTGGCCTGGTCCACTGCCTTCTGGAACAGCGTCTTGGCCATGTCCGCGATGCCCTGGGACAGAAGCGCTGTGCGCTTCTGCATCTCCTCACGATCCTCAGCCGACAACTCGAGCTCGTCATCGTCCCCGAAGTCCTCGAGAATGTCACAGCTGATGATGGAGCCGATGCCCACAGAGCCAGACAGCAAATCCTCGAGCTTGAGCTTGGCCTTCTCAACATTGGGCCCGACCTTCGAATCTGCCGCCAGCTTCTGGACCGCTTCCTTGTACACCCTGTCGGCTTCCTGCAACTCGCAACGCACGCGCTTGACCTTCTCGTTCTGCTCTTGAACCTCAGACTGCATGCGGGGAAGCCTCGCCAGATCGCCCTCCAGCTGCTTCTCAAGACGGCGAACGAGCGAATGGTGCTGCTGGGCAGCCTGATGAGCCGAGACTGGCTGCTTAGCACGTTCCTCAGACGCCGCAAGCGACTTCGCAAAGGAAGAATACTTGGTGGCACCGACCTTGTCACCTGCCTTCTCACAAAGACGAGCCAACTCCGACGCCTCCTCCTTGGACAGGTTGGGCACAGCTCCAACAGGAAAGGGCGACGACTGGCCTGCCCCGCCAGGACCGTGCTGAGGTGCTCCGCCTGCCCATGAACCAGCCCAGCCGCCAAGACCCCAGCCCTTGCCTCCACCGCCCTTGCCCCCCTTGCCGCCAATGCCGCCGCCTGAGAAGCCTCCACCTTTGCCCCCCATGAGCGGGCCGTGGTGGAAGAACGAACCAGGGGGCGATGCAGGGCGTGCCCAGGACCCTTGAGCAACAGGTGGATGACCAACAGCGAGGCGAGGCAACAGAGCACTGCAATGGTAGCAATGAGAGTCGTCAGGAGCATTCTTCTTGCAACCGCAGCCTGAGCAAACGACACCCTGGCCTTGCATCTTCTTCCCCTTACGACCTCCTTGAACAATAGTCCACTCATCAGAACGCACCCACGGCGCATACGAGAAAGCAGCGGGCGCTGGAACCATCGAAGGACAATGTTGGGAGGAGAAGCAAGGTTCCGTACACAGGACGTAATAGTGAGTATGGTCCTGGCGGGCAAACGCCAGGAAAAACAGACGGGGCCGCGAATCCCCAGCGCCACAAAACTCAGAGTCCCTTGAGCAATGCCTCCGGACTTGAGCCAAAATGGCTACGGACTCTCTCTCCAGATATTCTCCTCTTCCTCCTCCTCCTCCTCCTCCTCCTCCTCCTCCTCCTCCTCCCCCGTCTCATCTTCCTCCTCCTCCTCATCGCCAGCGCGGCGGCGACAGCACCATTCCGACGTCATCGCGCAGCACGAGGACTGTACCGTCGTCAGCGACAGCGACGATGACGAGGAGGAGAAGGGGAGAGGAGGGAGGAGAAATATGATACTGGATGCTGGAGTCCCTCCTGGTCGACCTTCACAGTCCTCACGTCAGACCGTGCCCCCACTCCCAGGGGATCCGCAGCCCAAACGGCCAGGAATCCAGAAAACCCTGGACCACCAGAATTTCAACACTTAAACTTCCAAACAGCTGAAAGTTAATACATTTTGCAAAGATTTCCAAACCAAGTTTTGAAACTCCCAGGGACCGGCGGATCCGCAGCCCAGGCGGCCAGGAATCCAGACCCTGGACCATCAGAATTTGGATAAAGACATACATCACAACATGTCAAACATACATTCCATAATTTTAAGAGTTCTCTATTCTTAAAAGTTTTGAATTTCTGGGAAATTCCCAGGGGCCAGCGGATCCGCAGCCCAGGCGGCCCGAGAGGGTGGGGGGGGGAGGAGGAGGAGCGAGGACGAGGAGGATGTGGTGGAGAAGGAAGAGACGATGGAGGAGGGTTGCTCAAGCCTCCAAGATGGATCCCCCCGATTCCGCTTGATCCCCTCAGGTCCAGGGAGGTTCTGGAGGGTGCTGGGGGG
>CAUYUJ010017941.1:20286-47786 GCA_963575745.1 Prorocentrum cordatum
CGCTCCAGCATGTCTGTGCTCGTGCTCCTCCGCCCTCCGTGCCTCGGCTCCTTCCACGGGCGCGTCCCCCGCCCGTGGCCCGACGCGCGCCTGCGCCTGCCCCGACGCGCTTGCGCGCCCGCCGGCATGCGCTCGCGCCCTGCGGCGCTGCTGCACGCAGGGGGGAAAGAAGCACACAGGCACAGTTCATCCTCGATTCCTCAGAACAGATGGGAAGATATGGGAAGTGTGGGGGGGGGGAGAGAGAAACCCAGAAGATATGGGAAAATAGGGGGAATCCTGTTACTTGTGTGTGTGTGTGTATTTGTTTGCGTGTCCTTGGGCCCCTTCATACACGTGAGAGTGACCCTTCGCTGGAGTGACCCGTGGTGCGGGCTCCTCGGGGTCCCCCCGATCCTGGAGCGCAGTGCGACGGCGGAGGCCTGCGCGTTTGGATTCGGCCACCCTGCGCCCCCCCCAAGAACCAAGGGCTCCCCCGAGGGCGCGAAGTTATTCGCGCTTCGCGCTTCGCGGTCCTCGTTCCTCCTCCCCCTCCTCCTCGTCCTCCTATTCTCCCTTTGGGGGGGCGGCGCGAGAGCGCGAAGTTATTCGCGCTTCGCGCTTCGCGGAGCGCGAAGCGCGAAGTTGGGAGCCCTAGAGAGCCGCGCACCAACGGTCACTCTCATCCAGAAGCACCCCTGCGTGCAGCCGACGTGCGCCCGCGGACGCAAAAAACGCAGTGCTTGTTGTTCCATAGTGTGCAACGGTGCGCTGCTGCGGGCGGGCGGGCGCCACCTCGTGCACCGGGCGACAACGGGGGCAGACGAAAAAAAGTGTACGCATGCGCATCCCAGCGCAACTATCCAGCTGCCCGCGGCAAGTCCCGTACGGTAGGTCCCTGTCGTGCCGACCGGCGGCGACCCCGCCGCCGGCGCTCAACGTTGAATGCCGGCGGCGGCCCAGAATCGGTCGATGTTGAACGATTGGACGAAGCGGAAACGGCCGATCGTTCAAGGTTGAACGATCCCCGCGGTGTCAGAGACCAACGCCAGGGTCGACAGGACACGAACCTGCCGTACGCATGCGCATCCCAGCGCAGCTATCCAGCTGCCCGCGGCAAGTCCCGTACCGTGCCAGCCCAGCATTCCGGGTGGCGACCTGTCGAGGGGGGCACAGGAGGCCGTCACGGTTGACGCTTCGTGTCTCAGTCATCAGTATCATGATTCTGAGGATGATGGGGATGATCATGATGATGGTCAGCGACGGTGACGATACTGATGGTGTTGTTGCGGATGACGGCCATGCTCGTGATCGATGATCGATGCGGATGTTGTTGTTGCTGCTGATGATGATTCTGATGATGTCGACGGTTATGTTGATGCTGATAACGGTGCCAGTGCTGCAGTTGTCGATGCTAATGATGAGGTTGCTGCTGATTATGATGATGTAGTGAAGATGATGCTGGTCAGGATGATGATGGTGGTTTGATACTGGTGGTGATGGGGATTCTGATGGTGATGCTGAGGATGACGATGATGATGCTGATGACCATGTTGATGGTGATGGTGGTGGTGATGGTGATGGTGATGATGATGATGATGATGATGATGATGACGACGATGACGATGACGATGACGACGACAACGACGACGATGATGATGAAGATGCCGATGTTGTTGTTGATGACGATGCTGATGATGCTGATGCTGATAACGATGATGATGATGATGATGATGATGATGATGATGATGATGATGATGATGATGATGATGATGATGATGATGATGATGATGATGATGATGATGATGCCGATGTTGATAATAATAATGATGCTGCTGATGAGGATGCTGCTGCTGATGATGATGCTGCTGATGATACTGATGATGATGATACTGCTGCTGCTGATGATGATGACGATGATGATGATGATGATGCTGCTGCTGCTGATGATGATTATGCAGATGATGCTGATGCTGATGCTGATGCCGATGATGATGATGATGATGATGATGATGATGATGATGATGATGATGATGATTGATGATGATGATGATGATGATGATGAAGATGATGATGATGATGATGATGGATGATGATGATGATGATGATGATGCTGATGATGTTGATGTTGATGATGATGATGATGATGATGATGATGATGATGATGATGATGATGATGATGATGATGATGATGATGATTATGATGATGATGATGATGATGTTGATGATTATGCTGCTTATGATGCTGCTGCTGCTGCTGCTGCTGCTGCTGATGATGATGATGATGATGATGATGATGATGATGATGATGATGATGGTGATGATGATGCTGCTGCTGCTGCTGATGAGGATGATAATCATAATAACAATACTAATGCTCCCTTGGGCCGTCTTATGGGCTGCTTTGGCCTCCTGTGAGTCAGTCTTGGGGGTCACATTGGGGCCCTCTTGGGCCGTCTTCGGGTCTCTTACGCCGGCTTGGGGTTGTCTTGTGCCGTCTTGGGGCCCTCTTGGCCGTACGGTGGGTGTCCATGGGCTGTCGTGGGGCCGTCTTGGCGCCGTCTTGGGCCGTCCAAGGGCCTTCTAAGGCCCTCTTGGGCCCCACGGGGGGCCCTCTTGGGCCGTCTTGGGGTCGTCTTCGTTGCCTCTTGGGCCATTGTTGAGTCCTCGTGGGCCGTCTTGAGCTGACGGCAGCCCGAACAGGCGAGACTGCGAACATCTTTCAAACACGTGAGGGAAAACAATGATATAGGCTTCTTCGGACGCTGTTGGAGGTCCTCTTATGGCCCTTCTGGGCCTTCTTGGAGGCATCTTGGGCCGTCTTGATGCAATATTCGGCCGCCTTGGGACCATCTTGGGCCGTTTTCGAGGCATCTTAGGCCATCTTGGTGTCGTTGGTTGCTTGCACGGGCCGCCTTGGAAGGTCGGGACGCATATCCATCGTTTTTAACGAGGCATCGTGGCTTGGGAGGCCCTGGCGCGCTTGAGAGCAGCGCCTGGGAATGCGGGACGCGCCCGACCCTCGAGCGGATGCGCGTGGGATGAGGGGTTTAGCAGGTAGCAGCCATGCGGGAAGTGCGCAATCCTCGAGCGGGCGCGCATGGAATGCGGGTGCAGGTATTAGCTGCCATGCGGGAAGTGCACCATCCTCGAGCGTGCACGGGTGGAAGGGTAGTTCAGGCACTAGCTGCCATGAGGGAAGTGCGCACACCTCGAGCGGGCGCGCATGGAATGAGGGTTCAGGCATTAGCTGCTATGCGGGAAGTGCACCATCCTCGAGCGGGCACGCGTGGAACGGAGGATTAGGCATTAGCTGCGATGTCGGAAGTTCACACATCTCTACCAGGCACGAGGGGAAGTGGCCTCGGAAAGGAGGGGCGATGCATGCGGCAGTCTGCGGATGGAGGGAGGGGAGGTGGTCCCTTAGTAGAGTTCAAACACACTGCCAGACAGACCTTGGCACTCTTCCGCGCCTCCACGTGCCAGGGGGCGCGGTAGTGGATTTCACTCAGCGCGCAAACCGTTGCAGCCATGCGGCAACTGTCGCAAGTACTACTGCACCTCTTCCCGCGGACCCGTCCGCGCCAGACCCACTACTTGGGCTTTCAGGGAGGGGCGGATGTTTCCTGGCGCTTTCGCAGGTTTACGGAGGTTCTCCAGGCCCCGGAGGCTCTCCGGCATCTGTGCCTCACCGAGGGCGTTCCGGGGGTGCCCCGATCACCCCGAGCAGCCACTGGGGATCAGTGTTTGGGCCCGAACACCACCACTCTTGCAGGCGGGAGGGGAAGGGGCGGGTGGGGGGGGAGAGGGAGGAGGAAGGAGAGGGAGAGAGGGGGGGGGAGGGACGACGAGAGTTGAGGGGAGCGTGGAAGAGGACGAGGAGGGGGGTGCGAGAGGGATGAGGGCGAGGAGAAAAGGGTGGGTCAGTGGGAGGAGGAGGAGGAGGGGGAGGAGGAGGAGGAGGAGGGGGAGAGGAGAGGAGGAGGAGCGGAGGCAGAGGAGGAGGAGGGAGGAGGAGAGGAGGGAGGAGGAGGGAGGAGGAGGAGGAGGAAGAGGAGGAGGAGGAGGAGGAGGAGAGGAGGAGGAGGAGGAGGAGGAGGAGGAGGAGAGGAGGAGGAGGAGGAGGAGGCGGAGGAGGGAGGAGGAGGAGAGGAGGAGGAGGAGGGGTAGGCGAAGGATAAAGGGGGGAGGAGGAGGAGGAGGAGGAGGAGGAGGAGGAGGAGGGGAGGGGTGCTCTGCACGTGAAGGGAGAGGTGCTGCCCCCACTGCCCGCGGGAGCTGCCGCGCGGGGCTGGGGAGCGAGATCCCCAGAGGCAGCGCGCGGGCTTCGGCCGCCCTCTCGCGCGGGCTGCATCGCGAGGAGTCCTCTGATGCCAGAGCCCCGCTGCCGAAGCATCGCGTCAGTTCAGGGCCCGCTCCCAGGAGTCTCCGCGCTCCTGGACTGACACGGGAGCCCGCGTGCCTCGGCGAGGGCGAGCTTCACACCCGTGGGGGCACCTGCAGCGGCGCATGAGCGAGAGGCGATGCGGAACAGTGGGATCAGCTGGCTTGATCGCGCGCGGAGCCAGAAGCTTGCGTCGGTCGCAGAGCGTGCATCGGCCCGCGCAGGCCAGCTCGTGGCCCGGCGACCTCGCAGAGCTGGAGAGAGAACGCCGCTGCCCGGACTTCACAGCAACCGCCCGACATGCGCCAGAACCTGAGCGCGCGCGCGATGATGAGGATGATGGACGAGACGATGGCTGCGACGACGTACAGGCTAAGCGTAGCGGGTCCCATCGTGATGATGATGGTCCGAGCGATGATGAGCTGAAAATGAGGGCGAATATTCGAATAAGGCCGATGTTGCTGGTGATGCTGACGATGATTATAATGCGCGAGTTTGACGTGCAGCATCACCAGCAACACCAGGCCAATGATGTTACCACTGAAGACCTGGTGAAGAAGACCATGAGTCTTGGCATGACGACGTCGCTCATGAGGATAAAAGATGAGGATCAGGAAGACGCTAGGAATGATGATGGCCATGAGGATGAAAATCACTATGGCACGCGCTTGAGCATGGTAGTTGTGTTCGAGCTCTTCCGGTGCGCCCCCAGACTGCGCTTGAACCTGAGCGCGCGCGCACGTAGCGCGCGATGGGTGTAGTACATACATATACACATGCAATTTACATTTACAAATGTATGTGTGTTGTGTGTGCGTGTGGATGGAGCTGAAAGCATTGGCTCCAACAGGATATTCTCAGATGTTTCGGCACCATCGGCGCGCAGCTCGAGCGGGGGATGGGCGGCTTAAGAGAACTTGGAGCCTAGGCGCGGGTCAGGGGTATCCGTGGTCTGCTGCGGACGGATATGGTCTTGAGCCGAATCGATTGCAGCGCATCGCGCGGATGTGACGGGCATGGTGCTGATAAGACTGGTAGTGATGACGGTGATGAAACAGGTGGTGATTCTGAAGATGACGATGATGATGGTGATGTGAATTGCTGTTGATGCTGATGGCGCTGAGGTGGTAAAGGAGGAGGAGGATCAGGAGGAAGGAGGAGGAGGAGGAGGTATGACAATATCAATATTCATCAGAAGAGTACGAATAATACGGATGCGGATGATGTTGATGATGATGAGGAGGAGGAAGAGGAGGAGGAGGACGAGGACGAGGAGGAAGAGGAGGAGGAGGAGGAGGATGAGGAGGGAGGAGGAGGGGGAGGAGGAGGGGGGGGAGGAGGAGGAGGAGGAGAACTAATAATAATAATACTAATCATACTAATAATGATAATAATACTAATGAGACAAGGACGAAGGCGAACACGCATTTTGAGAGGACGAACAATAGTAAGACAAATAGGAATACGAATAAACATAACAACAATACTAAGGAAGCCGAATAATAACAATCAGAAGAAGACCACTTCTGGTATTGAGAGTACGGATAATACGAAGACGAGCACGAGTCCTATGAATACGTTTCATAGCAGGAAGGCAAACAATACTTCTCATACGTCATGAATGTCTGCATGCATGTATGTATGTATGCATGCATGCGTTCGTGCATCTATGTATGCATGCATGCATACATGCATGTATGTATACCTGTTTGTCTGTATGTATGAATATATGTATGCAAGTGTATATGCATGTATATGTGTTTGTATATGTATGTATGCATGCATGCATGTATGTATGTATGTATGTATGTAGGCATGTATGTCTGTATGCATGCATGCATGTATGTGTGTATATATATACATACGCATGCATGCATGCATGTATGCATGTATGTATGTATGTCGGTAGGTAGGTAGGTAGGTATGCATGCATGCTTGATTGTATGTATGTATGTAGGTATGCAGGTAGGTAGGTCGGTATGTATGTATGTCTGTCTGTATGTATGTATGCATGTACATAAACGTGTGCACATCTATATCTATATATATGTATATTTGTACATGTATTTATACATATTTATGTTTATCTATATCTACATATATATATAGTCATGTACACATATATTTATATGTACATTGTGTATATTTCTATATATGGACGAATGTATGTATGTATGTGTATATGCATGTATCTTTGTATATGTATGTATACCTGCATGCATGCATGTACGTATGTATGTAGGTAGGTAGGCAGGTATGCATGCATGCTTGTTTGTCTGTGTGTAGATATTTATGTATGCGTGTATGTATGTATGTACGCATGCACATAAACGCGTACCTATATGTATATGTATGTGTATATGTATATGTATATATTTACACATGTATTTGTGCATATATTTTTATATATGTATGCACACACACATCTATATATATATATATATATATATATATATACATACATACACCAGGATACAGGGGCTGGGGGGCCCTGCCAGGTGCCCCGCGTCGCCATGGGCGCCTCGGGCCTCTGGGAGCCGTCCCGGAGGGACCCAAAGCGGCCCCCGGGCCCCCGACTGCGCATGGCCGCTCCGGGGCACACGGAGCCTCCCAGGACCGGTCCAAGACAGCTCCAACACGCGACATGAGGGTCCCAAGAGGCCCCCAGGGCGGTCCAAGAGAGCCGAGGGTCGCTGAAATATCGTTCCAAGACGCCCAGGATGGCCTCCAGACGACCCAAAAGGCTTCCAGCACGGCCCAAGGGGCCTCCAAGAGCATCCCCAAGAGGCCCCAAGAGGCAAAACTCATTGATGTTTCGTAGGTTGTTGGTGGATTTTTTCACGTTTCTGCCTTTTCGGCTTGTCGACGTTCCAGGACGGTCCCAGAGGCCCAACGCATCGCCCCCAAGAGGGCGCCGAGACGTCCCAGGAGGCTTCCCCAGACGGCCCAAGAGGCTTCCAAGGCAGCCCCAGAGCGCCCCTAATATCGCCTCAAGAGAGAACCCAGAGGGAGAGCATGAGCCGACATTTCGAGCTCTCCGCCCCTTGAGGCGCCCAAGAGGGCCCAAGCGGCTCCCAAGATGCCCCCCAGAGGCCCCAAGAAGTCCCGAAGAGGCCCCCAAGAAGCTTCAGGAGGCTCCCAAGAGGCCCCCAAGAGCTTCCTCCCAGACGCCCTGAGGCACACCTGACGATCCTCGACGCCGTCCCATCACCGAGTGCCAGTTGCATCCCATGTCCCGCTCGCCCGCCTGACTATGCTTCTTTCGCGCATCGTCGTCGTCGTCAGTGGTTAGTATTCTAGACGCCTTGCATAATCCCGCCAGTCCATCCAGAAACGAGGCCCAGACGAGTCGCCCTGATCAGGGATGTGGATGAGAATGCCGTTGAAGACAGGGCTGGGTAAGACGTCGTACCCCAAGAGGGGGAGGATGGAGGAGGAATCGCAGGAGAAACAGGAGGAGGTGGAGGAGGAGGAGGAGGAGGAGGAGGAGTACGAGGATGAGGAGAAGGGGGACGACGAGGAGGAGGAGGAGGAGGAGGAGGAGGAGGAGGAGGAGGAGGAGGAGGAGGAGAGAAAAGGGGAGGGGGAGGAGGCCCGCTCGCCTGCCCAGCTCTATGCTTTTTTCGGGCGTCGTCGTCGCCAGTAGCGAATCTTCTAGCAGCCTCGCGTAATCTCGCCAGCCCATCTAGAACCGAGGCCCAGACGAGTTGCCCTGATCAGAGATGTGGAGGATAATGCCGTTGAAGACAGGGCTGGGTAAGACGTCGTACCCCAAGAGGGGGAGGATGGAGGAGGAGGAGGAGGAGGCGGAGGAGGAGGAGGAGGAGGAGGAGGAGGAGGAGGAGGAGGAGGAGGGAGAAGGAGAGGGGGAGGAGGAAGGGGGAGGAGGAGGAACAGGCTGGCGAGGAGCCTCGGAGACCATCTTGGGGCCATCTTGGAAGGACTCCTAGTGGCCTCTTGGGGCCTCTTGGGCACCTCGTGGGATCCCTTTGCTCGGGGGCCATCTGGAGGAGATCGATCAACTGGGGGGCCGTATTACATTAGGGTCCACCCCAGGAGGCCCACATGTGGCCAAAACCCGTTGTAAAATGAATGATGCTGGCCTTCTCGCCGAGGCCTCTTTCGACGTCTTGGGTGCCTCTGGGGTGCCTCTTGGTGGCTCTTGGGGCCTCTTGGGGGTCTTTTGGGAGCGTCTTGGGGGTGTTCAGGGGTGTAGCGAACCTGCGTCGGCGATCAGCCCGATCGCATGTTTTTCCCCAGAAATTCCTTGGGGTGTTCTACGGGAACTAACTGCATCCAGAAGCCCTCCTGGGAGCCTTCCCTTTATCAAAACAGGATGACAGCTTCCCCAAAGCATTGCAATCGCTTCGGCCCGATCGTAACCGGTTGTGATCAGTCGGAAATGGTCGACAGTCGGCCCGAAATGGTTGCGATCCGCCCCTGACGTGGAACGGAGAAGGGACGGGACAAGTGGGCGAGAGGGAACGGAGAAGGGAGCACGACAGGGAGTGGAACGGAGAAGGGAACACGACAGAGGTTAGCAGGAGAGGGCTAGGAGCAGAAAGGCAAGCGGCAGAACCAAACGGGCGGTTCGGGCGGGGCGGGTCGGGTGGGCGGGCCCAGACGGCGGGGTCGAGCGGGCGGGTCGCTGAAGCGTCAGTCGTGCATGGATCGCGAGGAACTCGAGCGATAGCGCGATTCCCCCAAGTAACCGCGACTTGCAATTATCGCCTCCCCCCCTCCCCCCTCATCTCGGCGAAACCACATCACTCTCCGCCCCTGGAAGTGATGTCCCGCCCTCAGAGCTTTCGATGCGGGGAAGCACTGAGCCCATAGCAGGATCCCACTAAAACCTGAGTCATTTTGGCTCAAGTCTCTTTGACCAATCTACCCTGGCCTGTGCAGGAAGACGGCCGACTCCTCATCTTGCAACTTCGACGGCCACTGGTCCCGCAGCACGGCTCGATATGCAGCTTGCTATGCTGCTCTCCCTGCTTTTGACGGCCGAGGGTGCGTGGTTCAGCCGCCGCCGCCGCCGTCGGACGGTGTGTGAGACTGTGCCGGAGCCCGTGGTGGAACATGTCCCTCAATGCAATCCCGTGCGCAGGACGCGCGAGGTTTGGAAAGAGGTGACCCGATTTCGCAATCAGTCCAAGATTGTGTCGAAGTATGACAATGCCACGAGGCTTGTGAATCAGACGAGGGAAGTTTCGTACACTCTCCCTGTCGAGGACTTTAAGGCACTGGCATTGGAGCAGATAACAGAGGAGATTCGGAACAGTATCTTACACGGTGCGTCTGTGCGTATGCGACGCTCGTCCACAGTTCAAAATGGGGCTGATAACTCTAGCGAGGCAGTTGTCATGTATGGGCGTACGCAGGCGGGCAAGTCTACGACAGCATGCCAGCTCCGCAACTCCAAGGAGGATGCTTGCCCCAGTGTTGGCGATGGGAGTGGTGACTCGGTGACGAACGTGTCTGAGATCAGGCGTTCGAAGATCGGCCTCCTCCTAGACACGCCAGGCATCGATGACACCCAGCTGCGATTCACGAAAGAAGAGGCTGGAAAATTGGTGGCACTCGGGGTGGCAGCATCTGGAGTTCGACGTGTGAAATTTGCTGTTTTCGAATGTATGAGCAGTCCTGCGATGCACTTGCGGGATACCCTGGTGTCTATGCAAGCGTCCTTCGGGGCGAGCGCTTTGAGTAGTGCAATCGTTGTAGCATCAATGGCAAATAAACTGATTGGTGATGACTTGACCAATCGGTTCACCAATATCCAGAAGGTTGCCAGGAACTCTGGAATCCGTGAGGTGGTCATGTGGCGCGGGCCACTGCTCTTCGAATCAGATCTTGCCACGCTCCAGTCTGCTCTACAACGCGTGGACGCAGTGCCCATAGCGGAATTGGAAGACCTCTGGCAACGGCAAGCCCAAAGGGCGGCGGAGCTGCATGCCAAACAAGTGCCACGAACCAAGGAGGTTGTTGTCGAGGTCGAGCAAAACTATACCATCGAGCGCCAGGAGACCATCTGGGAGGAAATACCGTACTCTGTGCAGGAGCTGTTCCCCGAGGAGTACGACACACCGGAGTGTAAGATGGTGGAGCAGACCAAGATGGTCCTGGCAACCCGCTGCAGGGAGCTGTAGGCAGTGCGGCATTTGCTAGTGGCAGGGCGTGCGCGTGCCAGAGAGCTTGTCACATGTTGCAACGCTGCTTTACTCCCAAATCCAAATTGCGGTTCTTGCTTTCTCTGCGCACCTCCCGCTCATCCTCCTCCCCTCTCTTCCTCACTCACGTACCCGCGCGCCGACGCACCCATGCACTCATCATCATCATCATCATCATCATCATCATCATCATCATCATCATCATCATCATCACCACCACCATCATCATCATTCTCATCATTACCGTCATCATCATCATCATCATCATCATCATCATCATCATCATCATCATCATCATCATCATCATCATCATCATCAGCAACGGCATCACCATCATTAGTATCATTATCACCAGGCATACATTGTTGGATTATTTACATGATACGCTGTGATGGACTTCTTCCATCGATATTATGGGGGGGCTGTCATAGCGTTTCTCTGCTAATAACTACGTTCATGTAGTACGGCCTCAGCCTCTGTTAGTGCAATGCAACGCGGACTCTGGCAGTCGCCGCAGCACATCCATTCGTTGCACCGCCAGTGCCACCGCCATAAGTTGGTGGCATATCTGAGCGCGTGTTTCGAACTTCTCACATGATTGCGCTGATGCCTTCTTGTTCGCGCCACCAGTGGTAGTACCGCGTCAGGCGTGGGCGGGACATCGCCATAGGAGAAGCCATGAGCCAGCATGCCTGTCCATCCCTTTTTCCCACGCAAAGGAAAGGAGCGGGGACAAGATAACCGCGCACTTTCAGGGCAGATTGGCGCGCTGTGCCAAGGTAGTGCTTAGAATTCTAGACGCTTGGCGTAACCCCACGAGCCCATCTAGAAGCGATGCCCAGAGGAAGTGCCTCGATCAGGGAAGTGGGCAGCACACAGAGGCAGGGTCCCCCAGTGGAGGCCTCTTGGAGCGTCTTGGGGGCCTCTTGGCGTTCCCGGACGCCTCTTGGAGCGTCTTGGGTGCCTCGGAGAGCTTCTTGGGGCCTCTCTGGGGTCTCTTGGGAGCCTCTTGGAGGCCTCTTGGGCGCCTGTTGGGGCCTCCTGGGGCCTCCTAGGAGCATCTTAGGGCACTCTTTAAGCGCTCTTGGGAGCCTTGGGAGTGCTCTTGGGGCCATCTTGGAGGACATCGATCAAACAAGAGGGGAACATTAATTAGCATTGCCTCTCGAGGCGCTCTCGGGGCGCTCTTGGTGCGCTCTTGAGCGCTCTTTGGGCCGTCTTGGGGCTCTCTTGAGCCTCTCTTAGAGCCCTCTTGGGCCATCTTGGAGCCATCTTGAGGCCTCGGATGGCCATCGGAAACGAAAAGGCGAGACAGCCAAAAACATTGATTTGCCTAAGGTTTTGGAAGAATTTTGGCCTCTTCGGGGCCTCCTGAGGGAGCTCTTTGGCCACTTGGAGCCGTCATGGAGCGGTCTTGGGGCCTCTTGGAGCATCGTGAAAGCCATCTTGAGGCATCCTGGGATATTTTGAGCCATCTTGGAGGTCATCTTGGGCTCACCCAGGCGCTCTTGGAGTCATCTTAATCAGTCCCCTCCCCCCCCCAGGAGGCCAAAATGTGATCAACACCTGAGTAAAACCAATGATTTTGGCATTCACGCCGGGGTCTCTTGGGGCGTCTTGGGTGCTGGGTGCCTTTGGGGGGCCTCTTGGGGCCTATTCGGGGCTCTTGGGACACCCTGGGGGCCTCTTGGGGGCCTGTTGGGGCCTCCTGGCCACCTCTTGGGGCCATATTGGGGCCCTGTTGGGAGCCTTGGGAACGCTCTTGGGGCCATCTCGGAGGAGATCGATCAAAGAAGGGGGGGGTCCTTAATTCGCCTCCCCCGCCAGGAACCACAGTGGGGTCAAAACCTCGCCGAGGCCGTTTTGGACGCTCCAACTACCCGCGGAACCCCCCGTCCAGGTCCAGGGGAAGGGGTAGGGGGAGGGGTAAACCCCTCCTCGAACGGGAAGAGGGAGGGGTGGAAGAGGAAGCTCCCTAAACCACCTACGCCCTAAAGGGCTGGTGGGATTCGTGCACACCTGGTGATGGCGCCGGCCGCGCTGGACGGAAGGCTGGTTCCACCCCTAAAGTCAGTAACACCATGTTGTTGCGTTTCAGTGATGATCAGGGGATGCTTTCGAGGTGCCAGGGTGCAGGGATATAATATCTCGTCGGCTTCCCGCCCGGCCGTGTCGGCGAGGTGATGACCCGAGGCGTCCCTCTGCCAGCAGCCGCGGCGCCCTGAACGGAGGAAAACGCAAAACAGCGTTCTTCTGCGTCCCTTCCTCCCCTCCAGGGGGGGACGGGGGCAGGGTGAGCCAGCAGGCGCTCCGCTCTGACTCGCGGATCGTTCATGGGCGGACGTGCATGTTTCTTGATTGCAGTTCGGCCACCGGATGGCGCAATGGCGCCAGAGCTGGGGTGCCAACGGCACCAGTCTCGACGAGCACCTTTGGCACGTCCACAGCGGTGGGTGATCGTGTGCGGTCGGCTTGCGTGGGCATTTGGTTAGGAGGTGGGGTCCTCCGGGGCATTCCCTCCTGCTGCGATCGACCTATGGGGCAAAACACCCTTCTGTTGGAGAGCACCAGGGGGCCGCAACAATAGCCCCAGTCCGCCACAAGAGGCCGCAAGAGGACCCCAAGAGTCAAACGCTTTTACATACCTTTTTGTACATGTAGATATGAACGCCGTGGCATGTTTCTCTTGGGAGGCGCGAGAGCTTTGCGCTCTGGACTTGGTAGCGCACGACGCTCGCATGCGGCCTCGCCGCTAATTTTTGCTCGTTCAGAGTCTCACGTGGTTTGTTGATAGGAGTGCGGCCGACATGTTCGGTTGTGGCATTCCATCGAGTTGTTGGTGTGCTAGGTGCTGCTATGTGCGGTTGTGCATTATTTGCTGGCCAGCCGGCCATATAGGACGCCGCTAGGTGCGGTCGTGAGTTGGAGGCGAGTTGCTTGATTAGTTGGGCTGCTTGATCCTCCCCCAAATAGGATCCCAAGAAGACCCCGCTCGGATTCCTATCAGATTCTTCCAGGATTCCTTAAAAGTTTTCCGAGGATTCTTTAAGATTCCTGAGGATTCCAGAATGTTCATGAGGATTCCTGAAGATTCCTGAAGATTCCAGTGTGATCCCTGAAGGACTGTTGCGGCCCAGTGCCCGTCCTTGAGTCAGAATTTCTTTGATGTACGCACGGGTCCGGACTCGGATCCAGATTCTGATCCGGATAGGGATTTTGAAAATCCGTGGCCCCAATACCCGCTCCAGAGTGCGCAGGTCTAAGCTTATTCTCTGATGTACACAAGAATCTGGACCTGAATCTGGATCTGGATCCGAATGAGTGATTCCAACCCCCTCCCCCGAGTTCACATGTCTCAGCTTTCTCTTCTGATGTACGCACGGGTCTGGACCTGGCTCCAGATCTGGAATCGGATCTGGAGTGGGATTTGTGAATCCGTGATCCCAACCCCTGCCCCTGAGTGCACAGGTCTCAGCTTATACCTCTGATGTGCGTAGGGATCCGGAACCGGATCCAGATCCGCATCCAGATTGGGATACTTCAAATCCGTGATCCCGATCCCAGCCCCTGATTGCACAGGTTTTCGGTTATTCTTCTGATGTGCGCACGGTTCCGGACCTGGCGCCAGATCCAGATTCAGATTGGGATAATCTGAATTCATGAGCCCATCCCCGCCTTTGAGCGCGCGGGGCAGGCCTAAGATTGCTCCTCTGATGTGTACGCACGGACGCCGACCTGGATCTGGATCCAGACTGAGATACTCTGAGCGCGTTTTCCCCATCCCCGCCCCTGAGCGCGCAGGCCTACGTTTGTTCCTCTGATGTGCGCACGGATCCTGGCCTGTATCTAGATCCGGATTGGCTCATTATTCAGATGTGCGCACGGGCCAGGACCAGGATTTGGATCCAGATCCAGATCGGGATAATCTGCATCCGTGATCCCAATCCCAAGCCCCTGAGTGCACAGGTCTGCGGTTATTTCTCTCATGTGCGCACGGGTCCGAACACAGCCCCGGATCTGTGAAATGCAACCTCCTCTGGAGACGCACCATCCTTTGGATTGGGCGTTCGGGGATCGAGCTGGATTGACGACAGATCCGAAGATGTCGGCTGCAAGGAGGACCTCGAGCGGGCTTGGAGAGCCGTGCGCCCAAGACGGTCCTTCTGACCTCCGAGCTCGCTCCTGGGCGGCCCATACGAGCCCCAAGAGGGCCCAAAACAAGATGGGCCTAAGACACTTCACGAGGTCCCCAAGAGGGCCCCCAAAGCAGCTCAAGATGGCATAGGAGGGCACTTGAAGGAACACTGCACGGTCCAAGAGATCCAAGAGGACCCTCAGACGGCCCAAGATGGGCCCAAAATGGCCCCAGCACGGCCCCAAGAGTGATGGTGGTCATGATGAGGATTCTGATGTTTTTGATGCTGCTGACCATGTTGATGGTGATGGTGATGATGATGATGATGATGATGATGATGATGATGATGATGATGATGATGATGATGATGATGATGATGATGATGATGCGCATGACGATGACGTTGACGACGACGACAGCGACGACGATGATGATGCTGATGATGAAGATGCCGATGCTGTTGTTGATGACGATGCTGATGATAATGACGATGACGATTATCTTAATGTTTATGGTGATGATGATGAGGATGCTGCTGCTACTGTTGATGATGATGATGATGATGGTTATGATGCTGCTGATGCTGATGACGATGATTCTGAGGATGATGATGTTGATGATGATGCTGATGATACTGATGATGCTGATGATGATGCTGATGGTGATGGTGGTGGTGATGCTGATGCTGATGACGATGGTGATGCTGCTGATGATGATGCTGCTGCTGATGATGATCATGCTGATGATGCTGCTGCTGATGATGATGATGATTCTTCTGATGATGATGCTGCTGATCATGATGATGACGATGATGCTGATTATGACGACGATGATGTTGATGCTGATGATGATGATGACGCTGACGATGCTGCTGCTGATGATGATGGTGATGCTGATGATGCTGATGTTGTTGATGATGATGCTGATGACGATGATGCTGACGATGATGCTGCTGATGATGATAATGCTGCTGCTGATGATGATGATGATACTGGTGATGATTATGATGATGCTGATGCTGACGATGATTATGCTGATGATGATGATGCTGCTGATGATGACGATGATGACGATGATGACGACGATGATGATGATGTTGATGCTGCTGCTACTTATGATGATGATGATGACGACGATGACGATGATGATGATGATGATGATGATGCTGATGATGCTGATGATGCTGATGATGATGCTGATGATGATGCTGATGACGATGATGCTGAGGATGATGATGCTGATGATGATGCTGATGATACTGATGATGCTGATGATGATGGTGATGGTGGTGGTGATGCTGATGCTGATGACGATGGTGATGCTGCTGATGATGATGATGCTGCTGATGATGATGATTATGATGATGATGCTTCTGCTGATGATGATGATTCTTCTGATGATGATGCTGCTGATCATGATGATGACGATGATGCTGACTATGATGACGATGATGATGATGATGATGATGAGGATGATGACGCTGATGATGCTGCTGCTGCTGATGATGATGGTGATGCTGATTCTGCTGATGTTGTTGATGATGATGCTGCTGATGACGATGATGCTGATGATGATGCTGCTGATGATGATAATGCTGCTGCTGTTTATGATGATGATGATAATGATGATGATGCTGATACTGGTGATGATTATGACGATGCTGATGCTGACGATGATTATGCTGATGATGCTGATGCTGATGATGATGACGATGATGACGACGACGATGATGATGATGATGATGATGTTGATGATGCTGCTACTAATGATGATGATGACGACGATGATGATGGTGATGATGCTGATGATGCTGAGGATGATGATGCTGATGATGATGATGATGATGATGATGATGATGATGATGATGATGATGATGATGATGATTGTGATGATGCTGCTGCTGATGATGATGATGATGAAGAAGATTAAGATGATGATACTCGTTTTGGGCCGTCTTGGGGCTGTCTTGGCCTCCTATGAGTCAGTCTTGAGGGTCACATCGGGGCCCTCTTGGGCCGTCTTCGGTCCCTCTTACGCCGGCTTGGGGGTTGTCTTGTGCTGTCTTGGGGTCGTCTTGGCCGTATAGTGGGTGTCTGTGGGCCGTCGTGGGGCCGTCTTGGCGTCGTCTTGGGCCGTCCAAGGGCCTTCCAAGGCCGTCTTTGGTCCCACGTGGCGCCCTCTTAGGCCGTCTTGGGGCCGTCTTGGTTGCCTCTTGGGCCATCGTTGAGTCCTCGTGGGCCGTCTTGAGCTGACGGCAGCCCGAACAGGCAAGAGGTCGTACATTATTCCCAACGTAAGGGAAAATCCCACCAGCCCTCTGGGCGTCGGTGGATTAGGGCGTTTCCTCTTCCACCCCTCCCTCTTCCCCTTCGGGGATGGGTTTACCCCTCCCCCTACCCCCTCCCCGTGGACCTGGACGGGAGGGGCAGGGAGGTGTCAGGGCGTCCAAAACGGCCTCTGCGAGGAAGCCAACATTATTGATTTTACTAGGGCTTTGGCCCTATTTTGGCCTCCTGAGGGGGCAACCCTAATCGAAGCTCCCCTCTTCTTTGATCGATCTCCTCCAAGATGGCCCCCAAGAGGCACCCAAGAGGCCCCCAGGAGGCCCCCAAGAGGATCCCAAGCGGCCCAAAGAGGCCCCCCCGAGGCACCCAAGACGCCGAAAAGCCTCTCAGGACGGCCCTCTACTCGCCTGGGCGTCGTTTCTGGAAGGGCTGGTGGGGATACTTTTTAGTCAGCGGCCGCGGGCGGAAGCGCCGACGGCGTGTCAAGTCGAAGCGGGGCGCGCCACAGACTAATTAACAGCAAACTGGGGCACAGTACTGCCAGGGTGCGCATGCAAGAGGCCGAGGCGGATTAGGCAAGATAAACGCGGGAAAAACCAAACAGAGCGACGGGCGAGGCGACAACTAAGCGCGGCCGAGGCCTCAGAGGGGGGGCTGCCGGGACTGAGCTGAGGGGAACTGCTGTGTGCACAGCTGCAAGTCAGTCGGAGGCGTCACGTGTCGGAGAGTCAACGACGGCCAGGGACAACGCCGAGAGAGAAAATGTGACACCGTACCTCAGACGTCGGCGTGGGCACCAGGGTGGCCGTGGCCAACGAGACGTCGGTCGAAGTCATGAAGAGAAATGCAAAGGCGAGGCCCCGGACGGCGCGAAGCGCGAAGACCAGGGTGGTCCAAAGGACCGTCGACCACCGAATTGTTGCCAGAGGCGAAGCGTTGGCAGGCTGCAACTCCCAGGGTGGCGGAAGCCGAGGGACCCCTGGCAGCAGCGCGCACGAGTGCGGGGAAGCGGCAAAGCCGCGACGCAAGCCAAAATGGCGCGGGTCACCACGCACCTGTGCGAGAGCGGGCGCTCGGAGTGTTAGACCAGCCGAAGCCAGGGCGGCTAGCCCGAAATGAAGAACCGCGATTTGAGCGGAAAGGCCGAAGCCGAAGCGGTGGGGGGAGGGCTGGTGGGGATACGCTTTTTTTGATTCGCGGCCCGCAAGGAAAAGTCCAGAGGGCGGTAAGAACGAGGCTGGGACACAGCGCGCGGGATGGCATATAATTAACGGCGCAGCACAAGTGCCGGCCACGAAGCAGCTGAGCATGTGCCAGCAGCAGGGAATAAACAACGCTGAACATGTGCCAGCGAGGGATGCAATTAGGAAACCAGCCGCTGAGCGTGTGCCAGCGAGGGTGGGGAGGGCTAAAAGGTCGGACCCGCAGGTGGGGCCAGACTGCCAGGCGGAAGGTGCCAAAACCACTCAATCACTTGGAACGTCGGCCGGCCTGTACGCCGCCGAGGGGGGTTCGGGCCAAAGCCTGGTGGTGGCCGACCACAAAGGAGAGTGCCCGCGATGTCCCCTGGTACCAAGGCGGTGTGCGGCTTGCGCATCTCGAAGGCACTCCTGTGACTGTAGCCGACGTCGCACACGAGCGCCAGAAAAGGTGCCTGACCGACGTCCTTGTCTGCCAATGCCGACAAGGCAGACCGTACTGTCACCACGCCCATGTGCAAGGGGGTCAGAAGCCGCCGTCCCAACGGGCGACGAAGTGGAAGCCACTGCATGTTACCGACTCCAATGGATGGGCACCCGAAATGGCCGAGGCCAGCGTCCGGTGTGTCCCGGCCCGCGTACGCCGCGGGCAAAAAGAATGTAGAATGCCGAGAGCGGGCGAGGCGCCTTGAGCGAGCAGTCTCGGAACACCACGGGCCGACGCAGCGGCCAAACCGACGACGGGATTATTTAATCGCTTCGCTCATTCCGCCGGCCCATATTGTCGCACCGTTGTGGGCTAGCCGAGTTTTGGGGCCTCTTGGGGGCCGTTTTTGGGCCTCTTGGGGCCTCTTTTGGGCCTCTTGGGCGCCTCTTGGGGCGTCTTGGGGGCCTCTTGGGGGCCTCTTGGGGCCTTTTTGGGGCCTCCTGGGCGCCTTCTGGGGCGGAGGGCTCGATTTTTCAGTTCTCGGTTCTCCTCTTGAGCCCCTCTTGGGCCCGTCTTGGGGCCTCTTGGTCCGTCTTGGGCGGCACTTGGGCCGTCTTGGGGGCCCTCCTGGGCCGTTCCGGGGCCGTCTTGGGAGCCTCGTGGGCCGTCTTGGAGCGGTCTTGGGGGCCTCTTGGGCCGTCTTGGAGCGTCCGGAAGCCGAAAAAGCCAGAACGCAAAAAACATAGAATAAAACAATGAAAATCAACGATTTTGGCCTCTTGGGGCCCTCTTCGGAGGCCTCTTGGAAGGCCCTTGGGGCGTCTTGGAGGCCTCTAGGGCTGTCTTGGGGCCCTGTTGGGCGTCTTCGGGCGATCTTTGGCCGTCTCGGGGCCCTCTTGGACCGTCTTGGAGGCTTCTTGGGGACCTCTTGGCCCGTCCTGGGGCCCTGTAACAGGGCTCCGGCATCTCTGGCCCGACCTTGCCGGGACCTTGCCGGGGACTTGCCGGGACCTTGCCGGGGACTTGCCGGGACCTTGCCGGGGTACTTTTCGTCCGGGGACCCCCAGGGGCCGCCCCGCGCGCGCGAATTAGAAATATTGTTAACCAGGTACCGGAGATCTTAGCACGCCCTGGCCCGTTGGGCCGGCGAATTTCAGCCGTCCGAATGGGCTAAAGGCCCACGCTAACGCAGGAACTATCTCGGTGGTGGGGGGGTACCTCAACCCCAGGAGGTAACAACAGTCCGCCCCAGTGGTCCACTGCATCGGTGAAACAGGACCTGTCGCTATCAGCCGACAGGAGTGGCCGCCTGGTGGTGACCCAGTGGCCCAGGGGCCCACAGCAACTCAACCTCCTTCGGAAATCGCACCCTGTGGCGACGAGAAAGGGGGGCTAGCAGCCGATAGCCGCGGTCAAGAGTGAAGAAACGGGTGGTCAGCAGCCGATCGCCGCGGAATGACAGCACGTGGCGACGAGGAATGGGGAGTGCAGCCGATAGCCGCGGAACTGGAGGATGTGGCGAAGGGTTAGGTGAGCGTCCTGGCCGCAGGACATCGTCTGGGGTGGGAACGTCCTAGGGGAGTCCCACGGTACCCGTGCACGGCGATTACTCATCTGAGGGGTTCGCGCGTTGTCCCGGCGACCTGACGCCGTACGTCTTGGCGGCTTTTGTAGAGCCGGCCTCGCCCTAGTCGGAGGGCTCTTGCCAGGCCCTCTGCTGGTCTACCAGCGCGCGAGCTCCCATCCTCGCTGTCGCTTGTCGGCGCATTGCTCGTCACTTTTTGGGGCGGTCCTTTTCTCCCTGTTCCCCCGCGAAGCCCCCCTCCAAGAGCTATCCTGATGGTCCCCCCTTCCCATCGCGGCCTTGGGCGCCATGGGGCTCTAGAGCTGGATGCTCCCGACCAGGTATTCTCCCTGTCGGTGTACGCCGGCGGGGCGGCTGTGCCGTGTCTGGGTCTGCTCCATGGGTGCTGCGGCGCAGCCCCACTGTATGTGCTGGAGGGCCGGGTCTGCTCGTGGTGACTTGCCCTGTCGGGTGGGTCAGGGTGGGTGGGTACCGTCTTTCTGTCGGACCAAGGGTATGGGTTGCCCTTGCTGTCTTGCCCCTTGTTGCGCTGGCCCTTGCGCTGCGATGTAGTAGGCTACGATATTTGTCAGCGACCTTTGGCCACTCAACACGGAGATGGTGGTGTTTCACCAACTTGTAGGCGTCGTAACCCGCGGTTTCCCACGCCCGCAGGAATTCTTCGCATCTCTCCCTTGTGTTCCTCCTGGGGCCCGTGTGGATGTCGACCCACGGTAGACCCTGTAGGCTACCAGCCTTGCGCACCCATCCTATCCACGCCCTGTTGAAGGCGCCTCCGAGTGCCCTCTGCAATCTCATGACTTTCTCTTGGGCTGTCTCGTCCCTCTGGATGTCGGCCTCTTCGATGGGCCTCATGTACATGGGGGGCCCTCCTAGGGGGTCGTTTTGATGCGGAGGTGGGAGTGGTTCAGCCAGTGGGCGCGGCCGTCTCTCTGGGCTGCTGTCCTGCCGGGGGCTGAGCGCCCGGCGGGTCTCGTGCGCTGGGGCTGCTAGCTCCTGGATAGACTCCTGATTGCAGTCTGGCCTGCTCCCTTTCCCTCGAAGTTTCCCTTGGTCAGCCCTTTTGTCACGGATTTGTTCCGTGTCCTCTCGGAAGCGGGCCGTGGCATAGGGCGTCCAATTGGCAGCTTCCTCTTTATCGGGGGGGGACTGACCACAGCACCGTCCGCATGAAGGGGGCGTCTCTGCCACTGGCGCCGCTGATTTCGGCTTCTTCGTCCTGCTGCGGGGGGCCATGGATCATGGAAGCTGTCCTCTCTGGATTGTCCTCATCCCAGTCTACCTCGAACGGATTGTCGCCGTTACCGTGGGAGTCCCTATCCGAGGACGGTTCCTCCTTTATCTCCTTCGTCGCTTCTGTGGCCCCTGGGGGCTGTTGACTGAGGTCATCACATCGGTGTGGCCGTCCGAGGCTGGAGGGCGCTTGTGCCAGGCGGCGGCGGGGGAGTGATCTCTGGCGTCGTTGCTGCTCCGGGCGCTGTGCTCGCCAGCGAGGAATTCCAGCGTTCCCCCTGCGAGATCGTCCTTCCTGAGGGATAAGAAGCGGTGCAGCGTTTCCAGCGGCTGCAGCCGCGGGTCTTGCCCTCTTTGGCAGTCGAGCGCGGCCGAGAAGGTGATCCAATCCTCCTGGAACTTTCCATTGCTCCCAACCAACTGCGCAATGGCATTGGCTGCTGCAGCTCTATGGCCGTCCCAGGGGATGTGAGGGGGGTGCTCATTCATGGGGATCTGGTCACCGTAGATGGAGTGGAGGAAGCGCAGCAACTGGCTGTGAGTCCAGTCGGATATCTCGCTGTCCTCGCCCACTTGGTCTCCAACCCTTTCTCCACCAAAAGCCGACCAACGGATGTAAATCTCATGGTTCCATTCCAGCAGGAAATTCGCCAGCTTGCGTACTGGCCTGTACGACTGCTCTCCTTCCAGGCAGAGGGTCGTGTGCGTGGGCAGCCGGGGGGCGTCGGGCGGAGGGGGTGGCGGCAGAGTGCGCCCGAGTGCAGCATTGTCCTTGGCGATTCCCACCGCTCGCGCCTCGAGCTCAGGGGGGGAGCTTGCGGCGGAGCCCTCCTTTGGGAAAGTGCTGACCGGAGACAGGCGTGTACACATATCATAGATGTCTCCCTCCTCTGCACCTCCGCTCGCCACCATGGGGGCAGGGCTGGGGGGGGGGTAGATCATGTTGGAGTATGCGTTCAGCACCTTGTTGAGAGTGCTGGGTGCGACGTCCCAAATGTGCACCAAGCACCTCCTGCAGGCCCAGCTGGCATTCCATTGCCTCTTGGTCCACAGCGTTAGCATTGTTCCCCATGCTGGGAGGCCTGTGCGGTCGCAGCACTCAGCGCCTTCTTCAGGGCGCCAGATGAAGCACCCCAGGGCGTGTGTGCCTGCCGACCATTCGAGCTCTGGGGTGTGGCCCTTCCCTGATGGGCGGCCTCAAGGGCCCCCCCGAGCCAGCATAGGCGCAGGCTTGTGGTCTCAGGGGGGGAGGGAGAGAATCAGGGGGGAGCGTTCGCCAGAGGGCGAGGGTGTGGGGACCGTTGCCGATGCATGTGCAACACCAGGCCACCCCCTCGTCATTCGGGCCGGCGGTGATCCACGCTCTGCTGGCCGGCGCCCCGCAGGGACATCTGTGGGGCACTCTTTCGTCAGTTCCCCTGCGCCTTGCCGGGCCTGGTAGGCCGTTGCTGAGCACCCTCAGTACGTGGTACGCACAGGTGAATGTGACGCAGTGCCGAAGCAGCTGCCACTCCTCACCCAACGACGGTTGCCATCTCCTCCTTTGGCTGGTTCTTTGAAGCCAGGCGGTGAAGTGATGACTGTTCATCTGTGCCCAAGCCGCCACGTACGTGATTCTGCCGTATTGCTTGGCCCCCACAAGGTGAGGTCGTTGCCTCAAGGTGAGCAGGGCCTGGGCGGCCTTTCGTTCTGTGATCATGTTCGGACGTGGGGTGTGTGCCTCTGCGGCCTGGGCTGCCTGGCCACTCCAGTTCAGCAGGGGCCCCAGAAGTCCCCGAGCACGAACGCTCTTGCAGCAACGGCGCGGGCTGTGGCTGCAGGGCACCTGGGTGCGCCCTGGACCTGGAAGCGTATGCCAAGGTCGGTAAGGATTAGGTCGGGGACCCAGGGTGCCCCAGCCAGCCCGAGGGCGGTTCTCAACTGGGCGCACAGTTCACGCTCCCGAGTCGCGTCCGGGGGGGCGTAGTGGGCAGCGTAGGGGATCAGCGAGACCAGGTACGCGTTCCATGCAGGGGCCGGTCTGGAGGGAGACATCTTGGCCAAGTGCAGCGCTAGGGATCTCTCTCTCATCCTGGGGAGGGGGCGGTTCCACGTGCCCTTGCGCAGTAACTCTTCCTGCTCTCCTGTGAGCCCTCCGTTCTCAGGGGGTTCGTCCCCTTCTGCTGCTCGGGATACTACTACTGCCCCCAAATAGGGCCATTGCTCCCTGACCGCCGATCCTCCAAAGGGGGTGTGCCCCATGAGTGAGCGCCACCACCCTTGGTTTCCCGAGGGTGCGAGCGCTGTCTTGAAAGCGCAGTTACAGGTGCGCTGGTAGTGCGTGCACCGTATAGGGCCACGTTCTCCCATGTGTCTGTTGATCAGAGCCTGGGTCAAGAGTGCAGGGAACCCTGAGATGAGCACGCAGTCTCCGTCCTGCTCAAAGTGTACGGGGACCTCTCCCAACGCCGCGCGGATGTCGGGGGAGTCGTAGGTGCGCGCCCCCCGACATCTGTGCGCCTCGACCAGGAGCCCGGCGGCCTTGGCTGCCCAGGGGAGTGCGATTGCTGCGCGAAGAGCCTGTCTTGTTGTGCTAACAAGCGCGGCGAGGTCGTCTACGTAAGTGGGGTCGTCCTCTCCTGTGATGGATGCAATGGCGCTTATGAGGGGGTCGTAGCCCAGACTCCACAGGGGGGGGAGGCGGTGCCGCCCATGCCGACGGATCTGAGCAGGAGGCGTTCTGGCCCTTTGTACTTGCCCTTACACGTCTTGACCTTTCGTTCAATAACCAAGGCTTTTAGGGCGTTGAGAAGCCATGAGGGGAGTCCCCATCTTTGCAGCAGGGCATCGACCCATTGGAGCGAGATCCTTTCGAACGCTGTGTTCTGATCACAGAAGATGACGGCAGTGCAGGGGGCCTCGCCCAGAGTTGCGGCGATGCGCTCGATGCACTCTTCCATCACCGCGTGGTGCTGACCTAGAAGCGCGGCCCAACTAGGGCCCGGTGCGGTTGGTGGTCTGGGGGTAGCACTTAGGTGCTGAGCGACCCTGGTGATGTTGGGTCCACACTGTCCCCCTCTCTTGGCTGCCTGATTGGGACTTAAGAGCGGTTCGACGATGGGGCCCATAAGGTCGGCCAAGGATGCTCCGTAGAGACGCCGTATGCAGGTTGGCAGTTGGAGCGGCCTCATGTCGTTGGGCCCCTCAGCGCCTGGCTTCTTCCCAATCCATACCAGGAGATCGACTGAGGGCCCCAGTACTTCGTCTATGAGGCTCGGGTTGAGGTCCGCTGCGTACCATGCCTGGGCGAGGAGGCAGGCGACGAACCTTGCGCCTGGGTGAAAGGCCTCGTATGGGATCCCGTCGACCCCTGGGGCGCTCCCGCTGGGGGTGAGGACGGTGGTAGCTAGCTTTGCCCAACATGGAGCAGGACGACTGGGTATGTCGGTGCCAGGGTGCTCCAAGAAGTACTGGTCGAGGAGCCGGCCGGCAGAATTAGGAAGAGGGGGAGCTGTGTGCCAAATCGAGCTGCGGCTGTCCCAAAGTACCTTGTCCACCTGGTTGGGCCTGTCTTGCCAATTTCCATCGTGGCTGGTGGGGATACGCGAAGCGTCTAGAAGAATGATTTCGGCTTCTTCGGACCCTGTTGGAGGTCCTCTTATGGCCCTTCTGGGCATTCTTGGAGGGATTTTGGGCCGTCTTGAAGCAATATTCGGCCGCCTTGGGGCCATCTTGGGCCGTCGTCGAGGCATCTTAGACCATCTTGGTGTCGTTGGTTGCTTGCACGGGTCGCCTTGGAAGCTCGGGACGCATATTCACGTTTTTAACGAGGCATCGTGGCTTGGGAGGCCCTGGCGCGCTTGAGAGCAGCGCTTGGAAATGCGGGACGCGCCCGACCCTCGAGCGGATGCGCGTGGGATGAGGGGTTTAGCAGGTAGCAGCCATGCGGGAAGTGTACAATCCTCGAGCGGGCGCGCATGGAATGCGGGTGCAGGTATTATCTGCCATGCGGGAAGTGCACCATCCTCGAGCGTGCACGGGTGGAAGGGTAGTTCAGGCACTAGCTGCCATGAGGGAAGTGCGCACACCTCTCGAGCGGGCGCGCATGGATTGAGGGTTCAGGCATTAGCTGCTATGCGGGAAGTGCACCATCCTCGAGCGGGCACGCGTGGAACGGAGGATTAGGCATTAGCTGCGATGTGGGAAGTTCGCACATCTCTACCAGGCACGAGGGGAAGTGGCCTCGGAAAGGAGGGGCGATGCATGCGGCAGTCTGCGGATGGAGGGAGGGGAGGTGGTCCCTTAGTAGAGTTCAAACACACTGCCAGACAGACCTTGGCACTCTTCCGCGCCTCCACGTGCCAGGGGGCGCGGTAGTGGATTTCACTCAGCGCGCAAACCGTTGCAGCCATGCGGCAACTGTCGCAAGTACTACTGCACCTCTTCCCGCGGACCCGTCCGCGCCAGACCCACTACTTGGGCTTTCAGGGAGGGGCGGATGTTTCCTGGCGCTTTCGCAGGTTCACGGAGGTTCTCCAGGCCCCGGAGGCTCTCCGGCATCTGTGCCTCACCGAGGGCGTTCCGGGGGTGCCCCGATCACCCCGAGCAGCCACTGGGGATCAGTGTTTGGGCCCGAACACCACCACTCTTGCAGGCGGGAGGGGAAGGGGCGGGTGGGGGGGGAGAGGGAGGAGGAAGGAGAGGGAGAGAGGGGGGGGGAGGGACGACGAGAGTTGAGGGGAGCGTGGAAGAGGACGAGGAGGGGGGTGCGAGAGGGATGAGGGCGAGGAGAAAAGGGTGGGTCAGTGGGAGGAGGAGGAGGAGGGGGAGGAGGAGGAGGAGGAGGAGGGGGAGGAGGAGGAGGAGGAGGAGGAGGAGGAGGAGGAGGAGGAGGAGGCGGAGGCAGAGGAGGAGGCGGAGGAGGAGGAGGCGGAGGCGGAGGAGGAGGAGGGGAGGAGGAGGAGGAGGAGGAGGGGTAGGCGAAGGATAGGGGAGGAGGAGGAGGAGGAGGAGGAGGAGGAGGAGGAGGCGGAGGCAGAGGAGGAGGAGGAGGAGGAGGGAGGAGGAGGAGGAGGCGGAGGCGGAGGCGGAGGAGGAGGAGGAGGAGGAGGAGGAGGAGGAGGAGGAGGAGGAGGGGGAGTAGGCGAAGGATAGGGGAGGAGGAGGAGGAGGAGGGGTGCTCTGCACGTGAAGGGAGAGGTGCTGCCCCCACCGCCCGCGGGAGCTGCCGCGCGGGGCTGGGGAGCGAGATCCCCAGAGGCAGCGCGCGGGCTTCGGCCGCCCTCTCGCGCGGGCTGCATCGCGAGGAGTCCTCTGATGCCAGAGCCCCGCTGCCGAAGCATCTATGTCAGTTCAGGGCCCGCTCCCAGGAGTCTCCGCGCTCCTGGACTGACACGGGAGCCCGCGTGCCTCGGCGAGGGCGAGCTTCACACCCGTGGGGGCACCTGCAGCGGCGCATGAGCGAGAGGCGATGCGGAACAGGGGGATCAGCTGGCTTGATCGCGCGCGGAGCCAGAAGCTTGCGTCGGTCGCAGAGCGTGCATCGGCCCGCGCAGGCCAGCTCGTGGCCCGGCGACCTCGCAGAGCTGGAGAGAGAACGCCGCTGCCCGGACTTCACAGCAACCGCCCGACATGCGCCAGAACCTGAGCGCGCGCGCGCTGATGAGGATGATGGACGAGACGATGGCTGCGACGACGTACAGGCTAAGCGTAGCGGGTCCCATCGTGGTGATGATGGTCCGAGCGATGATGAGCTGAAAATGAGGGCGAATATTCGAATAAGGCCGATGTTGCTGGTGATGCTGACGATGATTATAATGCGCGAGTTTGACGTGCAGCATCACCAGCAACACCAGGCCAAGGATGTTACCACTGAAGACCTGGTGAAGAAGACCATGAGTCTTGGCATGACGACGTCGCTCATGAGGATGAAAGATGAGGATGAGGAAGACGCTAGGAATGATGATGGCCATGAGGATGAAAATCACTATGGCACGCGCTTGAGCATGGTAGTTGTGTTCGAGCTCTTCCGGTGCGCCCCCAGACTGCGTTAGAACCAGAGCGCGCGCGCACGTAGCGCGCGATGGGTTTAGTACAAACACATACACATGCAATCTACATTTAC
>CAUYUJ010017941.1:55286-95286 GCA_963575745.1 Prorocentrum cordatum
TGTTTTTGGACCCTGACCCCGCGGATCTGCGTGAGGGGTGGCACCGAATTTCAGAAATGTGGCAAATCCCTGTGTTTTTGGACCCTGACCCCGCGGATCTGCGTGAGGGGTGGCACCGAATTTCAGAAATGTGGCAAATCCCATGTGTTTTTGGACCCTGACCCCGCGGATCTGCGTGAGGGGTGTCGATTTCGAGCCCCCCCAGCAATTCAGACAACGCGCCCAGGGGGTGCTAAAAATCCCGTTTGGGCCTCCCCCCCCTCGCGCGGTCAATCAACTAGTTACAGTAACCAGCAAGAAGTCAACTAGTTACAGTAACCAGCAAGAAGCAGAACTGTAACACTGGAAGCTACAAACTACAACTGGTACAGGAAACTGCGAATCACGCGCCTCGCAGCCTGGTGGCCCCACAAGGGGGCCGGCGGATTTGAGTTTTTTTTGGTGGGTATTTTCATTTTTCGTCCAGAGTCCCCCCGTAGGTGGACTGGCCCGACCTAAGAATAGTGAGGTGGTGTAGCGGAGAGTAAGTATTTAGTGCGGGCCAGCTGTTGCTGCTGCCGGGCACGTAGGTCAAGGTGCCCAGTGAGTGCGGCGGCCTGGTCGAAGGGTCGTACCGAGGTGTGGACGTGGGAAGGAGCAGCTGACTGCTGGTGGTGTCTGCTGTCGGTAGGAGCAAGACTTGGTGAAGACGCGTAGGCGAGCGACGCACGGATGGGCCGCCGTCTGGCCGGTCTCGTGGTGAGGCATGTGCCTCGTTGGCTGTGGGTGATCAGGAGCAGTCCTGGTTTGCAAGGCTGGTCGGCTGGTCGAGCTGGTATGCGTGTGCAAAGGATGGCTGCGGTCCCCATGGGGGCTCTGCTCCGCTTGGGCTGGCAGTGTCGCTCGTCCACTGTTGAGGTGGCGTCGCGTTGGGGCCTGCGTCCGTAGGGTTGGCGTCGTCTGTGGCCTGGCTGGTAGCGATATCTAGCTTCTCTTACCCGAGGTAGGCCACGTCTTCGGCTGTCAGCTGTGGGTGGCTTGTGCCGTCGATGTCGTTGAGTGTTGTCGGGGTCTTGCCAGCAGCGATCATGCTGCGGGTTGGTGCTGGCACCCGCTGCGGGGTGTTGGTAGTGGTTGCCAGCCATGGGTGCTTTTCCTCGATCAAGCGCCGCGGCGAGAAGTTGAAAAGGTCCGCGGCGAGGCGATCAAGCCTGCCGATGGTGCTGGCGATGTGAGGTACGTCCCGCTCTTGCGGGGCTGAAGCTGAAGGTTGTGAACCTGAGTGCGTGGGCTCAGCGGGGCCGTCGCTCTGTGTCAGTACTCCAGATTTCGTAATAAAAGGGAGGGGGTCTGGACCCTCCAAGACAAGCCATGTCAGACCTCCCCCGTGGGAGAACCCTCCAAAACATCGACCCCAGACCCCCCCAGGCCCTCCAAGACAGCCTGGAAGAGACCCCCCCCGAAATGAGACCCCCCTCCCTTTCTTACGAAATCTGGAGTAGGCGACCATCGTGGCAAGCTGGTGGTCAATGAAGAGAGTGAGGACGGTCTGCTTGTGGGTCATCGTGTAAAGTCGCTCTGCTGGGAGTGCGTCGTGTCGCACGAAGTGGTTGAGGGAGTACGCGACGTAGGTCATCAGGACGTTGTATTTGTGTCTCAGCAGGTTGTTGGGATCTGTGCCCCAGTCGTAGGTCGTCTCGGGGTCGTTGATATCGGCGATGGCCTCTGAAATCATCCTGTGGACGTGGATCTTGAAGAGGTGGGTGTGCTTCTCGTTGTGGATGCTGCTGATGTTGATGGTCAGGCGCGCGACAACATCCTGTTGGTGGTCTGCGCTGGATGATCCTGACCTCATGCCGATGTATGGTTCCTGGATGGGCGTAGTGGCACGCCCGTGGGCCGAGGACCAGCCCCCCCCTACGGTCACTTGGCCCAAAAAGCCGGCTCAAAGGGGGGGTGGGGCTCGTACCCCCGCAACCAGGCACATGCGTCACCGCCCCCAGCTCAAGGCGCCAAGTGCCACCTACCATACTCGTCCTCCAAAGCCGCCAGCGGTGACGGGGACGCCGCGCGGGCGCTTGCCTGCGAGACCTCGAGCGCGGGAGGGTCTGATTTCAGCCGACGGCTGGACTCGAACCCGGCTGAATCCGGACCCAGAGACTCGGACCCAGCTGAAGTCGGGCCCCGCTGATTTCGGACCCGGCTGATTTCGGACTTGGCTGATCTCGGACCCAGCTGAATTCGGACCCGGCTGAACTCGGACCCGAGCGTTCCCGCTGCAGCGTGGGCCTCGGTCTGAGTTCTTTTGGGTCCGAGTTCAGCTGGGTCCGAGTTCAGCTGTGTCCCGGATCAGCTGGGTCCGAGTTCAGCCTGGGTCCGAGTTCAGCTGGGTCCGAGTTTTGTGGGTCCGAATTCTGGGTCCGAGTTCAGCCTGGGTCCGAGTTCAGCTGGGTCCGAGTTCAGACTGAGTCCGAGTTCAGCTGGATCTGAGTTCAGCTGGGTCCGAGTTCAGCTCGTGTCCGAGAGAGCTCCGAGAGCACGTGGAACCGTCTTTTGGCCCTCTTGGTGCCTCTTGGAGGCATGCTGGAAGTCATCTTGAGCGACCGTACGCTATCTTGAGCCATCTTGGCCGCCATCTTGGAGCATCAGAGACCCTCTTGGAGCCATCTTGAGCGAACACGGGCCCTCCTATGAGTCGCGCCCCCCCCCCCCCGTGTAGGTCCGGGGGGGGGGGGAGGGGGAGGGGTCAAGTCACCCCGTGGATAGCAAACTGTCTAGCTCACTCCCACCCGCCCTCCCAACACATGAGTAACACCCGAGCCTGAGCATGTTCAGCGGTCGTCTTTGGGTGGGCAGCTACTGGGAACCAAAACCGACCCCACGTGCGTGACGCTGGGGCGAGGTGCGCCACGCGTGCCAGGCTCGCCACGTGCGCCAGGCACCCCTTGGGCCCGAGAATGCCAGGCACGGCTGGTGCGCCAGATGCGCCACGTGCTCCGCGTGCGCCAGGTGTGCCGCATATTCCAGCCGCGCCAGGTGCGCCACGTTCGGGGCACGTGCAGAGTGTGTCAGGTGCGCCTGCGCACGTGTCAGCACACATCGGGAAACATGTCGGCCCCCACTATCCTTGTCGAAAACCAATGCCCATTATTGTGTCCATACGCCACCACCCCCGCCGTCCCTGCCAAAAACCATTTGACAGTGATCGCGGGGTGGCCGCGCATGATCCAGATTTAGCCGCGAGGTATATTTTATATGTTTTTTTGTTAGGGATGGTAGCCCTGCGCGCAGCAGGCAATATGCTGACACCCCCGCCGTCGATTTCAACAAATTCAAGCTGCTCGCGGGCCTCACGAACGTGACTCAAGACTTTGCTCTAAAGGTGCTTTGTATTGTTTTTCGACAGGGATGGTGGGGGGGGCGCATCGTTTTGGCCGAACAGGCGAGAACGCAAATAGTTGGCACAAACGCAGGGAAAATCACTCTTTAGGGGGTCCTCTTGGGGGACCTTCTGGAGGCTTCTTGGGGCGCCTTGGACGCCTCTTGCGCCATGTTGAGACCATCTTGGGCGTTTTCGATCGTTCGGCGACTCGGGGCCCTCATGGACCGTCTTGGGAGCCTCCTGGGACGTCATGGAACTTGAAAGCCCCTGGAAGGCGCCATGGCTGCCCATGGCCCCCCCGGGAGTATGGCCAGTGCGCGCAACGAGGTGCGGCCTGGAGGTGGGGGGGGGGCCGTTGGAAGACTACAGAAACTTTGCCAGGTAACACTTGGCATTCTACCACCCGTCAACGTGCCAGGGGGCACGGTGGCGAATCATACGAATAATCGTGTTAATACCAGTGATGATGATGATGATGATGATGATGATGATGATGATGATGATGATGATGATGATGATGATGATGATGATGATGATGATGCTGATGCTGATGCTGATGCTGATGCTGATGCTGATGATGATGATGATGATGATGATGATGATGATGATGATGATGATGATGATGATGATGATGATGATGATGATATATATATATATATATATATATATCGTTGCGATTCTGGTAACAATACTAACATGACAAACATTTGCAACACGCAAAACATCAATAACATTCGGAGTATCAGTGTAAGTCTTAATTTGAGGGAGTTTCTGTGGAACTACCGTCATCCTCACCCCAGGCGTGGGGAGCACAGGGGCCCAGAGCGGCCTCCGGCACCGTTTCCGGACAGATCCGGTGGATCCGGTGGATCCGGTGGATCCGCCGACGAATCCCAAACCGGCGCCCTCGCTTGAGACATCCTCACAAAACCGGCCCCGGGGGAGGTGCCCAGAGGAGCCCAGAGCGGCCTCCGGCACCGTTTCCGGACAGATCCGGTGGATCCGGGATCCGCCCGACGAATCCCAAACCGGCGCCCTCGCTTGAGACATCCTCACAAAACCGGCCCCGGGGGAGGTGCCCAGAGGAGCCCAGAGCGGCCTCCGGCACCGTTTCCGGACAGATCCGCCGCTGGATCCGGTGACGAATCCCAAACCGGCGCCCTCGCTTGAGACATCCTCACAAAACCGGCCCCGGGGGAGGTGCCCAGAGGAGCCCAGAGCGGCCTCCGGCACCGTTTCCGGACAGATCCGCTGGATCCGGTGGATCCGGTGACGAATCCCAAACCGGCGCCCTCGCTTGAGACATCCTCACAAAACCGGCCCCGGGGAGGTGCCCAGAGGAGCCCAGAGCGGCCTCCGGCACCGTTTCCGGACAGATCCGGTGGATCCGCTGGATCCGCTGGATCCGGTGACGAATCCCAAACCGGCGCCCTCGCTTGAGACATCCTCACAAAACCGGCCCCGGGGGAGGTGCCCAGAGGAGCCCAGAGCGGCCTCCGGCACCGTTTCCGGACAGATCCGGTGGATCCGCTGGATCCGGTGGATCCGCCGACGAATCCCAAACCGGCGCCCTCGCTTGAGACATCCTCACAAAACCGGCCCCGGGGGAGGTGCCCAGAGGAGCCCAGAGCGGCCTCCGGCACCGTTTCCGGACAGATCCGGTGGATCCGGTGGATCCGCCGACGAATCCCAAACCGGCGCCCTCGCTTGAGACATCCTCACAAAACCGGCCCCGGGGGAGGTGCCCAGAGGAGCCCAGAGCGGCCTCCGGCACCGTTTCCGGACAGATCCGGTGGATCCGCCGACGAATCCCAAACCGGCGCCCTCGCTTGAGACATCCTCACAAAACCGGCCCCGGGGGAGGTGCCCAGAGGAGCCCAGAGCGGCCTCCGGCACCGTTTCCGGACAGATCCGGTGGATCCGGTGGATCCGCCGACGAATCCCAAACCGGCGCCCTCGCTTGAGACATCCTCACAAAACCGGCCCCGGGGGAGGTGCCCAGAGGAGCCCAGAGCGGCCTCCGGCACCGTTTCCGGACAGATCCGGTCCGGTGGATCCGCCACGAATCCCAAACCGGCGCCCTCGCTTGAGACATCCTCACAAAACCGGCCCCGGGGGAGGAGCCCAGAGCGGCCTCCGGCACCGTTTCCGGACAGATCCGCTGGATCCGGTGGATCCGCCGACGAATCCCAAACCGGCGCCCTCGCTTGAGACATCCTCACAAAACCGGCCCCGGGGGAGGTGCCCAGAGGAGCCCAGAGCGGCCTCCGGCACCGTTTCCGGACAGATCCGGTCCGGTGGATCCGCCGACGAATCCCAAACCGGCGCCCTCGCTTGAGACATCCTCACAAAACCGGCCCCGGGGGAGGTGCCCAGAGGAGCCCAGAGCGGCCTCCGGCACCGTTTCCGGACAGATCCGCTGGATCCGGTGACGAATCCCAAACCGGCGCCCTCGCTTGAGACATCCTCACAAAACCGGCCCCGGGGGAGGTGCCCAGAGGAGCCCAGAGCGGCCTCCGGCACCGTTTCCGGACAGATCCGGACAGATCCGGTGGATCCGCGCCCCGGGGGAGGTGCCCAGAGGAGGAATGAGGAGGAGGAGGAGGAGGAGGAGGAGGAGGAGGAGGAGGAGGAGGAGGAGGAGGAGGAGGAGGAGGAGGAGGGAGGAGGAGGAGGAGGAGGAGGAGGAGGAGGAGGAGGAGGAGAAGATGATGGAGCTGTGGGGTGGAGGGGGACAGACGGAGGCAAGAGAAGGATGGAGGAGGAGGAGGAGGAGGAGGAGGAGGAGGAGGAGGAGGAGGAGGAGGAGGAACCTCATCCTCACCCTCGCCAACAGGCGCACGCACTTTCTTCTATATACAGAAACTCCCGATCAACCGCAGAGCGGCCGGCTAGTATTCGGGTTATTAGTATGATCATTGCTGTTAGTTTTAATTATTATCATTCGTATTACGTTCATGGATTTTTCACTGTTATGACAGTCGTCCGTATTTTTTGATATTGCTAGTGTTGTTGCTGTCGCTGCTGATGCTATTTTTTGTCATTACAAGTTTTCGCATCATTCTTATTATTTTCATTGTTCCTATTATGATGGTTGATGTTTTTTTGTTACCATCAGTACTATCATAATTGTTATTCGTATTATTGCCATCGTTGTATTGTTCTTAGTACCCATCATCATAATGCTGTAACATTCTAGCCGTAACATTCATGACCGTACTGATATTCATATAAACGACTGCATAACCAAAAGCTTTCGACGGTCCGCGCGGACTTCTTGGATCGGCACCATGTGGAGGGGCACCATGGGGGAAGTGGCCCTGACAGGGGGGGATGGGAAGGGGACCATAACAAGAGGATGGAAGCCCGGAGGCCGAAAATAGCAACACAAACCGCCCGTCGGGATGTTTTGCGACGCGAGGGGGTCTACCTTCTCCCCTGGGTTCGCCGCCAGTTACCCTTGCCGCCCCTCCCGATTTTCGTCGTCGCCGTCGTCGTGGGATGGGTGGGGTGGGTGGGGAGGTCCAGAACCCTTTCGGTTCTTCCAGGGGTGGGGTGGCGGTGCGGCTAGAGGTAAAGGCTGAGTTTTGTTCTTACAGCCTCCCCCTCCTCCTCCTCCTCCTCTTCCTCCTCCTCCTCCTCCTCCTCCTCCTCCTCCTCCTCCTCCTCCTCCTCCTCCAAGGGTGGCCACTTGGTTTCTGACCCCCCCCGAAGCATTTGGTTCCTCCCGCGGGCGGCGTGTGCTGCCCAGCCCGCGGGGCGGTGCAGCCGGGGGGCCGGTCGGCGCTCCGCGGGGGCGCCAGCCGCGGAGGTGGGTGGCTGCAGAGGGCAGCGACGAGTTCCCCCGTGGGTGCGCCCCCTGAGATCCTTCAGCTCCGCGATCTGGCCCTTGAGCTCGGGCAACGAAATCTATACATATCCACTGCTCCCTGGCTGGGCCCATCCCGAACCCAGCAGCGCTGTATACGCCCTCTTGGCCAAGCGAGGAGGGCGTGGCGTACACACAGCTGCTGGGTTCAGGATGGGCCTGGCCAGGGAGCAGTGGGTGCGCCCCCTGAGATCCTTCGATGCTCGTTTTGGGGACCTTCCTTGGGGCCACCTAGTGGCTCTGTGCGACTCAGGTTCGACTCGAGTTCGACTCAGGTTCGACTCAGGTTCGACTCAGGTTCGACTCAGGTTCGACTCATGTTCGACTCAGGTTCGACTCAGGTTCGACGCAGCTTCGACGCACGAGTGGAGCGAGTGGCTGCAGGAAGGTCCCCAGAATGAGCATCTCCGCGATCTGGCCCTTGAGCGTCTCCAGGGCGACTGGGGAGGCGAGGATTACTGAGCTGGTGGGTTTCGGTATGCCAGGACACCAAGATCCACCAGTTCAGTGATCCCCGCCCCCTCAGTCGCCAGGGAGACGCTCAAGGGCCAGATCGCTGAACTGAAGGATCTCAGGGTGCGTATTCGGGGCTGCCGTTTGGGCGTGGCGACTTGCCCGATGTGGGACAGGGCGCGCGCGGGCTCTGGGCGGCGACGCAGAATTTCCTTACTCTGAAAGGGGTGCAGCAGCTGCAGGCTGCCAGCGCGCGTGGAACGGGGCGCGTCGAGTTTGCAGACCAGGTTCCCGTGTGCAAGGCGTCCGCGAAATAGTTTGAAAATGCAGCTGGGTGCCGAGCGCTGGGGTTTCCGTCGGGTTTGCGGAGCAAGGGCCGTCGCGATGGAAAACTGCGCCATCATGGCGCCCGGCCATGGCCGCGATAGTTATGCGCGCGCACGAAGGGGGGAGAGTTGTTCGAGTCGCATCTCGTGTCTGGAAGAGAGGATGTCGAAGCAACAAGTATGGGCAATGACAAAAAGTCGCATGCGAGGTCGCATGTGCCTCGGCTGGTGCATGGGGGCCGGCGTCGGGCAGCGGAACGGAGTCTGTCGGAGAGGTTCTGGCAGAGTGTTTTTCTGCGACCGACATGTCTTTTTTCCTGCGGAACCACGAAATGGATGTTCCAGAAGGGGCGAATCATATTGATTTTAGAAGCGTTCCGCAGCCATCGATCAAACCCATGGCAATTGCACATCGATGACCAGCGCCCTGCTGCTCATGAATCTGGATGAGCCAATGGGCAACGCGCGCGAGATGCGTTGGCACGAGGCCAATGACGCCACTCTCCTGAGCCAAGACCTCCAGATGGCGATCGCTGCGGGTAGACTTTAATCGATAAAATAGCGTTCGGGTCCTCTACGAAAAGGTTCGACGCTCTCATTGTCGGAGGTGGCGCGGAATATTTCGGTGCCCCTGAAGTTCGGGGCTTCGCAGCCTCGAGCGTGAGAACAGCGATGCAGGAAATAATGTTGCATTGCATGGCCGGCCCAAGGGTGGCCGACCAGATGCGTTGCGGTCGACGGAGCGCCTCTGTGCAATAAGCTTCCGAGGACCGACGGGTGGCACTTCGAGCTGGAAGGCGGTGCCGCGTCGAATTCGTTTGCAGAGTATATTCGGCCGCTGCTGACGTGGCCTTCGCGTTTTGTTGTTTTGGCGGGCCCAGCTCCGCGCCCCCCCCCCCCCCCCGGGGCTCGGCGCTGGCCCCGTTGGCAGCGCTGCTGGGGCCCGGGGGCCGCCCGCTGTCCGGGGGGGGGGGGGGCGCGTCGCTGCGATGGGCGCCGTCGCCCTCTTCTGGAGGGAGCCGAAGAGCAAGGGCGGGTCGTCGCCCGTCAGTCAGAACGAGTTAAAGATTTGGATGGGGACGCTGGGCCCCCCAGACCTTCCGGGTGGAGCAAAAGTCGCGGTGGTTAGTTTCGAGGCGAGACAGTGGCTGGTGAAGACGAGAACGGTGGAAGTCGCATCATAATGCATGTAGCGGAGTTTATGAGGATCCCAGTGACCCAGCCCTTGGCTCCTGGCGCCCCATTCCCGAACTCGCCTGCGAGGGGTGCCCGTGCGCCGCGTTTCCTTTCCACGAGTCAGTCGCAGTTCCTTGGTTGCCTGCGTATAGAATGCAGTCTAACCGTGCGGAAACCATTCGCAGTGGACATGTTCCCCCTTGGAGTATTATGATTGTCTGTCTGCTGGTGGCGGAGGGTGTGCAGCCCCTGGAGTGGGTTTGGCGATTGGGCCCCGTGGCTCTCGTTCCAAGAGACCCGCTGAGACTGATCGACTGCGTCGCGGCAAATGGGGGATCGGCAGGCCAGCCGCGGCCGCGAAAGACGCAGAAGACCTGCCGGCTGTTGTGCAAAATTCCCGGGCCCCGAGAAATACATGGAGTCCGGTCTGGCAACCGCGCGCGGGTCCACGAGGGCATCGCAGGCCGCGCAGACTAGACATCGATGTCTGAGCCCGCGCAAGAACCAGGCGGGCCGCCAGAGAGGACAGACAGGGCGACCAGGATTCTGGTCTGCAGTGGCTTTGAGGATTTGCAGCCCAAGCTGGATCGCTGGCCTCCAACCAACCAGTGGCGCTATATATATATATATATATATATATATATATATCCCGGGGGACGAGGTCCCCTGGCCGAGCCCAAGGACCTCGGGGGCGCATGGGGGTGCAGGGCCTCCGGGGCCGCTCGGAACGGTTCCCGTTCGGCTCCAGAGGCCGCCAGGGCGGGCTCCAGCCCAGCCAAGACAGCCCGCGAGCGCTCCAACACGCGCCAGCATGGCTTCCAGACGAGCCCAGCGGCCACCAACGCGCCCCAAGCGGCCTCCAAGACGCCTCCCAAGAGAGCCCCAAGAGGCAAACAACGTTGTTTTTTTCTATGTTTTGTTTGTCTTCTCGCTTTTCCTGCTTTACGACGCTCCAAGGCGGCCCAAGAGGCCCCCAAGAGAGCCCCAGGACGGCCCAAGAGGCCCCTAAGCCGGCCCCAAGACGGCCCAAGAAGCCCCCAAAGGCGTCCCGAGATGGCCCAAAAGGTCCCCAGGACGGCCCAGGAGCCGCCCAAGACAGCTCCAGGAGGGCCCCGCCATGGCCTGAAGACTGCCTAAGCGAGCCCAGCGGACCTCCAACACGCGCCAGCATGGCCTCCAGACGAGGCCAGAAGCCACCAACACGCCCCAAGCGGCCTCCAAGAGGCCTCCCAAGGAGCCCCAAGAGGCCACAAACGTTGATTTTTCATTGTTTTTTTCGATGTGTTTTGCCTTCTCGCTTTTTCTGTTTTCCGACGCTCCCAGACGGCCCAAGAGGCACCCAAGACAGCCCCAGGACGGCCCAAGAGGCCCCTGAGCCGGCCCCAAGACAGCCCAAGAGGTCCCCAAAGGCGTCCCAAGATGGCCCAAGTGAGCCCCAGGACGGCCCAGGAGCCGCTCAAGACAGCCCCAGGAGGGCCCCGACATGGCCTGACGACTGCCTAAAAGGCCAGCGAGCCTCCAACACGCGCCAGCATGGCCTCCAGACGAGCCCACAGGCCACCAACACGCCCCAAGCGGCCTCCAAGAGGCCTCCCAAGAGAACCCCAAGAGGCCACAAACGCTGATTTGTCATTGGTTCTTTCGATGTTTTTCGCGTTTTTGCTTTTTGTTGCTTTCCGACGCTCCAAGACGGCCCAAGAGGCCCCCAAGAGAGCCCCAGGACGGCCCAAGAAACCCTTAAGCCGGGCCCCAGACGGCCCAAGACGACCCCAAAGGCGTCCCAAAACGGCCCAAGAGCGCCCCAGGACGGCGCTGGAGTCGCCCAAGACGGCCCCAGGAGGGCCCCGACATGGCCTCCAGATTGCCTAAGCGAGCCCAGCGGACCCCAAGAGGGCCCCACGAGGCCGCAAGAAGCCCCCCGAGGCCACCCAAGCGCCCCCCAAAAGGCTCCCCGGAGGCTCCCAAGAGGCCCAACAACTCCTCCCAATACGCCCCAGAGACTTCCAGTATGCCTCCAAAAACTGACCCCGAGAGGGTCATGCGAGGCCCCAAGACAGCCCAATGATGGCCACGCGAGAGCCACACCATACATTATGATGAGGAGGAGGCGTAAGTAATGGTGGCGAGGGATGCTGATGACAAGGATGGAAGGGGAGCGAAGGATGAGGAGGACTGGGGAGTGACTAGAGGTGAGGAAGGACGAGAAGGAGGTGTAGGAAGAGAAGGAGCGGCATATTGAAGAGAGCGGGGAGGACATGGAGGAGGCTGATGATGATGAGGAGGAGGAGGACGACGAGGAGGAGAGGAGGACGGGGGGCAGTGACGTAACCAGCCCTTAACATTTACGCTCCCAAGAGCGAAGGGTGCCATGAGCCGTCTCGGGCAAGTTCCTTCAGCGCTCTTTCCGTTTCCGTGCGCAACCATTGGCCCATCCATGGAGCCATGGCGGGGCCCAGGTCAGCGCCGAGGCTGTTCCCGGAGCTTCCAACAAGGTCTCCGAGTTGCACTTCCGCGTCCTGCTCCACCGACCCCGTGCCCCATATCGGCTGAAGACATGATGCTGCTGCCTCCGCAGTCACCAGTCAGTATTCTCCTGCTTATTTTTACGGCATTGCAGGCTGCCATCCATATCGCGGGTCGAGCCGCCGCTCCCTGCACCTCCGCATTCGTGGTCATGGCTCCAGCTGTTACTGAGCGGCCGCGACGCACGTGTCATAACTATCCAATTTGCAGTGGACTCCAAGCTCAGATCCCAGTCGAAGGCGCCAACAAACGAGAACGTCACATATTTTGCAAGCGGTGCCTTTCGGCAGATGCGCGGCGTGCCCACCCCCAGTGCGAGGCTCCTGTAGCTCCACCCTTCCGACGGCCAAAAACACATGTCACGCCTACTTTCTGCGCAACGCACGATTCCGACCCATGCCACAATACCACGCGTGAGTGGAACTTGTGTAGGAACGCCCGCGTCGGCTGCCGCCTTCTGGCAACCAACAAATCATCTGGCCCGTGAATTCCGCGCTCTGAAGGCTCCCTGCCCTGTCGCTTCGCGGTGCTGGGGTGTCCTTCCCACGTCCGGCAAAAGGTCAAAAATGCATCAGGCCGGCTTCCGCAATGCGTTAACCATCACAACAACCATGATTGCCCCTACAACCCTGGACGGCAATTCGCCTGCGCATCGCCTGGCTGCCAGGAGAAACGGAGCGATGCAGTCCACAGTACTTGCGTCCCATGCCAAGCTGGACGTCGACCGTGCACAGTGTGCTGCTCGCGCCGAGGAGCGCCCAGAACTCCAGATCTGCGCGCTCACTGTGGCGGGGCCAGCCCAGCCGCCAGCCCTTCTCTAGCCGCTCCAGCCCAGTCTTCGACGGCGCTTGCATATACGCCCTCGCGATGTAGCACTCCGAAGTGCGGGGCGCCAACGGTGCAAGAAAGCGCATCTCGAACGGGCGCGCAATGCCCCATGTGCATCGTCGGGGTCTTTCCTTGCGCCACGGCCACCTGCAACTTCCGCGTCCCTCGACAACACGGACAGCGTTGCCTCGTCTGCCAACCGCCCGCCCTGCTCCACTTCTGCCGCGCGCCCGCGTGTACGAACGTAGTCGAGTCGCCAGAGGACACTTTGTGTTGTCTTTGCACTTCGTCCTGTTTCCCACGCGCGACGCGTAGGTGCGACGGCCGTTCCACCCCTGGTCCAGCAGGCCTGTGTCGAACGTGTGGGCTGTCCACACCACAACCACTGCCATCCCTCTCCAAACGATCCTACGAGCAAGCCGAACGCCCTTGTACGGGGCCTCTGCGTCGCGTGCATTCGGAAAGGGAAGCCATGTAGCAATCGTGCCATTGGGTGCGCTTTTCGCGTGGGCCCTCTCGGCACCGTGGTGGAATGTAGGCACTCTTGCCTCGCGGGGCCCCCTTGCCAGGGGCCCGGAAAGGCCGGCTGCCGCGCCCCCGCCCGCCATGGCGTGCGACGCGCAGTGCCGCGCAACAACGGCATGTGCGAACGTTGCTTTAAACCCACATGTTCCTTCCCACTGTGCGACAGAAAGTTGACGAAAGCAATTTGCGCCACTGGGTGCTGCCCCGACCACGTCCGACATGCCGCGGTAGCCGCCGCCGCCGCCGGGCCCCATCATCCTCCGACGTCGGGGTCTTCTGGTGTCCCACACGCCCGAACACGTAGCGATCCGTTGCAAGCAGTCCGCAAGCAGGTGGCGGCAGCCGCCCGCATGTACCTCCGAGCACGTGACTCGCCGAAATGTTCCGCGCCGTGGTGTCGCCTCAAGTCCACCCGCGTAGCACTTCCGAACTCGTCCAGCTGCCCGCCCGCCTGCGCAGCGCATCGGTACTGGTTCGCAGAACCCGTGCCTGGGACTTCTCTCGGCGTACACACCGGCCACCGCGCCGGCTGGTGGTCGACAGACGAATGGTGCAGCAACCGCGTTCCGAAAGCGTCGCTCTCTCCGACCGGCCACTTTCAAGGGGCCTGCGCAACGTGCGGGGCTCTGCACTTCTTCGCCGAACGCGCGCGTTGCCCGGCAGCACGCAGAAAGGACTTCGGCGCGTGCTGCAGGTACGGAGCCCTGGCTGGCATCCCCCTACTGCCTCCCGCTCCGGCCGAAATGGCTCAGCTCCTTCGTCCGGTCTTTCCCACGATCACTTCATGCAGCACATTCGGTCGTGCAACTGCGCCCTTGGATTCGCATCCTTCAACAGCGAGAGCACTGTCGCCGCACGGAGGACCTCCGCGGAGGTCTCCTCTAGCAGAGGTCCGCCGGTGTTCGTACTCCACGGCCGTGCCTTCAGGTCCGTTGGCACGTTGTACCCAGTAGCGAGTCGCAGTCCGAAGTACTCCCAACTCTACATTTACGACCCCGCAGAAGCGACGACAGCCCGAGCCGAGTCGTTCCCCGACCTGCAACGAGACGTCCTCGACCTCCTGCTCAGAATGCTCGTGCACACTTCCGCCAACCCGTGCCCGTCGCACTTCCGACATATGCGCGACGTCGTCGAAGCATCTAGGGCCGCCAATGGCGCATCTGCCCCCGAACACGTGCTCCGTTTCGCGGGGGGGGGGTGGAAAAGGACCCGCGACGATGCGGCGCCCCGTCCGCGGCCGAGGTGGCCTGCGCCGTTGTCGGCGAGGGGCCCCTGCCCCCCCCCAACTGCGTCTCTGTGTTTACACGTCGCACAGACGGCTCCGACGCAACCCACGAGTTGTCCTTCTTGTCCGAGCACGTGGACCCGCTTACGTACCCTCTCATCCACGTCGCTGGCACTGTCGGTTACTCCACCGCATTGCACGCGGACGCCGTGGGCGCAAAGACAACGCGCAAGCTTCACCTCCGGGAGTTCCACGCCTACCGCATCATGCAGCGCGAGCCTGCGGATTCCCCCACCGTGGAACTCCCGCACTGCGCCGGTCGACTGTTCCAACAGTACATAGTGGACGCCTACGCCAAAGTAGAAAGCCAACGTCTGCAATGGGTCATCAAGAACCAGGACAAACTGCGCGTCGAAACCCTCCGTGGCCTCCTGGGCCACCTGCGCGCCACAGACGCCGCGCAGGAGCCCGCAGCCCTCCCGCCGCCGCCCCCCCCTTCAGTGCATCCCAACTCCATGCCTCGTGCCGCGGTCGGTGCGCCAGTCGTGCTCCCTGCGTCCTTCGGCGGGTCACCGCGCGCGTTGCACCAGTTGCACTTAGACGCGATGGCTCTGGTGGCCGCAAAAGGACGCCCAGACCTGTTCATTACAATGACTGCCAATCCAAACTGGCCCGAGATACACGCCAACTTACGCCCTGGTGAGACGGCGGCGAACAGGCCAGACATCGTGGCCCGGGTCTTTCACTGCAAGCTCAAACGCTTACTCCACGAACTCACGCGCACGCGCGTTCTCGGAAAAGCGGTGGCGTACACGTACGTAGTGGAGTTCCAAAAGCGCGGCCTCCCGCACGTTCATCTCCTTCTGATCCTGGCCGAGAACGATAAGCCAAAGACGACAACTGACGTGAATCACCTGGTGTCCGCCGAAATCCCTGACCCGTCGACACAACCGGGCCTTTACGAATTAGTAGAACGTCACATGATCCACGGGCCGCGCGGTGCCCTCAACCCGCTGTGTTCGTGTATGAAGGACGGCCTCTGCACCAAACGGTGCCCGAAGCCCTTCCGATCCGAGGCGAACATCAGTGTAGACGGGTACACCGAGCACCGCCGCCGAGAATCCACCCCTCCCCTCACTGTGAAAAACAGAGTCCTGGACACACGTAGCGTGGTGCCGTACAATCCGTACTTACTGGAGCTATTCGATTGCCACATCAACGTAGAAGTGTGCACCTCCCTCCGCCCTATCAAGTACTTGTACAAGTGCACGTGCAAGGGGCCGAACAGGGCTTGTCTCGAGCACGTCCGCGATGAAGTACAAGAGTTCCTCGATTGTAGATGCGTCGGGGCCCCGGAGGCCGCGCGGCGCCTCGTGGGTTTTCCAATGCATGGGCGGAGCCACCAGGTCCAGAGACTTCCAGTACACATGCCTCTGGAGCAGGTTGTGCAATTCGAATCCGGACAGCAGACCTCCGCAGTGCACGCCGCTTTGACTTCGGCGCACGAAACTCGAAGCGTGGTTCATCCTCAATGCAGAGGCGGCGTCCGCGCCAGAGAGCCCAGACCGACCCCTTATCTTGTCCCTGAAGTACCCGGAAATTCCATTGCATTTCCGATGGGACAGCAAACGCGTCCGCTGGGTACGCCGTGAACGCCAAGCGCGCAACAACGACGTCATCGGGCGCATGTCGTATCCAACGTGGCTGCCGCCTTATCCGCCACTGCTTCCCCCGCGTCCACGCCCGCCTGCCCCTCCCGCTCCCTCTGCATTCTCTCTCAGACATGTGGCGATGCGCGTGGCGCAATGAGCCCTTGCGCGCAGCACAGTCCGCGCAGTCCAGCCAACCCCCAAAGGTGCCGCGCCCTCCAGGCAACTACCACAGGTGCCCACGAGTATGTAGAGAATTCTTCCACTTAGACTTAGCAGGCTAGAGGGTTAGAGTTCAGTAGCTCGAGCCACGGTCTTCAGCTTCGCGCGAGGGTGGCGCAGATGGTGTCTTCGGGTGGGAGATCCAGGTTTCCTGATCAAAATTCCCAGGGTTTCGTGTTCGCGTTCTGGTGTCCTGACTTGTACGTCTATTTTTCTGCCAACGAATTCCAGACGGCCTGACTCCGCTGCTCAAGGTCTGGCGCGCACGACAGCACGTAAAACACAATGCAAAACGAACAAAACCGCGTCTCAAGATTTCATTTGAACAAAAAACAGTTTTCCTGAACCCACCTTGTCGGCGTAAACCTACGTATTTCGTTGGTCCGGAGCACAGCTCTTGCTGCGTGCTCAGATCTAGGCCGTCGGGGGCCGCGGGAGGCGCCGCCGCAACGTGGGCGAAACGAGCCACGCGCGGGATCGGCCCAGGCCTGGAGGGAGAGTGCTCTCAGGGCACCGTAACAGATGAACCGGAGTCGTCTCGCGCGCCAACTTGCACCCGGCGCAATGCTGGTGCGCGGACGTGAAGCCGCAAGCCAGATAATTTTACTACCTACGCCTCCTGTTGTTGCGCATCCGCGGAGCCGAAGCCACATCGTGGAATGCCCTCGAGCGATCACCGAGCACGGATGCAACCCCCACGTTCCAAGAGCACGCCAGGCATTTGGGCCTCCTCGCCGATGACATAGAAGCGGTCGCCGCACTTGCGGAGGCGTGCAGGGTTATGCGAAGCTTTTCTCGTCTCTGTGAGATGTTCGCCCAGTTCCTGGTCTGGATGGACATCAACGACAAAGCCGGATTTTGGGCGTCGTTTTTTACATCACTTGTCGGAACACCACCAGGCCGTAGAACCGTCCACCGTCTATCGAGCTGTCGACGAAAGTCTGGCTCTCTACGGGTGCACGCTTGCAGCCTACGCGATCGCACCGCCGTCGCCGGACGGAGCTCTCTTGCCCGCCGAACGAGCGGCGCAGGAATGCGCGCGGGAGTTGCGCAGCCCGTCAGAATTCTGCAAAGAAGAAGACGAGTTCGACCGACTCGCTCTCAACGACGACAAGCATCCCATCTTCGATTTCGTCCAGGCACGCGTAGACGGCCCCCACAGCACAGACGTCGCCAGATCATATACATCGACGGTCCCGCAGGCACTGGCAAAACCCACGTGCACAAGAAGATCCTGCATTATGTACGAATGACCGGCATAATAGCACTGGCTGTAGCGATGTCGGGCATCGCAGCACTACTCTTGCCCAGAGGACGCACCGCACGCTCCCGCTTCCGCCTCCCCGTCCCCGTCCCATTGGAAGGCTGCAAAGCAAACGTCAAAGCGCAGCCGGCGGCAGCGAAACTCACAGTAGACGCGGCACTGATCGTTTGGGACGAAGCGCCCACTGCCTCGCGCGCCATGTTTGAGGCCGTAGACAGGTGCTTACAGGAACTCCTCGGCAACAGCCGGCCCTTCGGAGGGATGACCGTGGTTTTTGGAGGCGATTTCCGCCACGTCCCCCCCGTGCTCCGATACCTCGACCGCGACGCAGTCTTCAACCACACCTTGGCTGCCATGCCGTGGTGGGATTCTGCTCACGTCAAAAAGTTTCGCCTCCGCAAGAGCACGCGGGCCACTGCGGACACAGCTTTCGCCGACTTCTGCTTGAGCGTCGGCGATGGCGCCTGTGGGTCGCCGCCGTTCACCGGCGTAGGCAGAGAGTACCAAGCGTGCGTGGTCGAACTCCCAGATGCCGTCCTCGCCCCCCGCTCCTGGAAGCCAGAGCATTTGCTGGAATGGGTGTGCGAGGGAGTCGACGCTGAGCAGCCTGCCCAGTGGTACCAGTACTACGCATCCCGAGCCGTAGTGACACCAACAAACCAGGCAGCAGACACCCTGAATGCGCTCATGCGCGCAAAACTGCCGAGCGACACAGAAGTCGTCTCCCGGAGCCAGGACGTCGCTATCGCTGAGGTAGACCACGGGGCCACGTACACCACGGAGTTCCTGAGCAACATCCAGACCGCTGGACTTCCCCCTCGCGAGCTCCGACTGCGACACGGGTCGTTGGTAATTCTGCTGCGGAACTTCGCTCCGCATCGAGGCCTCTGCAACGGCGCGCGTCTCGTCGTAGAACGAATGAGGTCGCACTTCCTGGTCGTCCGTGTCGTCGCCGGGCCTTTTGCGGGTAACGTCGAGCTGCTGCCGCGGATCTGCTGCGACTCTTGCGGGGATTGCGAACTCCCAGTCGTGCTCCGACGACGCCAGTGCCCCGTGAAACCGGCGTGGGTCATCACCATTAACAAATCGCAAGGACAGTCCCTCCAAGGTCGCCTAGGCATGTATCTACCAAAGCCAGTCTTCGCGCACGGCCAGTTGTACGTAGCCATATCCCGAGGATGCAGCTTCGAGACCACAGGAGTATTAGTAGAAGAGACGCACCAGTCCGAGCAGTTGCTGTCGCCCCCTGCGGGCAACGCTCCTGCAAGAGCGTTCACATCGAACATCGTCGACGCGTCACTTCTCCGAGCAGCGCGATGCCAGGACTTCCCCGACGGCTCCACGTCTTCGCCCATGCCGGGCCCCGTAGGAAGGGGCGGAATCGCCCAACGTCTGCAGTCCCTTGCAACCCACGTCACGCTCGCGCTGTCCGGCGAGCCGCGCATCACAATGGACGAGGCGCGTGAGTCCCCCCTGGAACTGGTCCGACTCCATGCGGCATGCGTCACGGACCGCGTGACGCCACAGGAAGCCTTCGACGAAGCAGCAGCTCATGAGTACAGCGCGTCCTCTGAGGTGCTCAAGCGCGGATGCCACGCGCCTCCCGTGCCCGGTAAACGTCGGACAAAAAAACAGGCCATGCCACCTCGGCCCCCGCGGCCCACCAGCCGTCCACAGTGCAAGGCACTTCCGTCGACGACCCGTCCACGTCCGCGTCGTCGCGCGCGCGGAACCACCGCGGCACGTTCGGTCTGCGCCTCGAATCAGGTTCTCCCGCGGCCTCTGCTGGTACCTTCCCACACCCTCCCCAGATTGGCGCCACGCGTACGGCGCCCCCGTGGCGCGTGGAAATTCCCCCCAGCGTTGCTTCGTCCCCGTCAGCCTGCACGATTGGTTTGTCTGGAACCCAGAAATGATCGGCAGACTGCAACCACAAACTTGCCACGCCCACTTCATGTCAGCCATGTCAACCTCAGCCCAACACTGCAAAACAAGAGCGTCGGAATGCCGTCCTCAAAGAAACCGCGCCTTCAGTGTCGTCCCGTCCGCTAGGTAGTTATCTTCCTGCGGTTGTGCCCTGCGCAAATGACGCCATGCTTCCATCCTCCGCCGCGATGCGAGTGCGGTCTCCCGCCTCCTCGTCCTCCTCCTCCTCCTCCTCCTCTTCCTCCTCCTCCTCCTCCTCCTTTTCCTCTTCTTCCTCCTCCTCCTCTTCCTCTTCTTCCGTCAAGGAACGTCTCAGGATGAAGAGCCGTCCCCGGGGAAAGGGTCGGGACTTCGGGGGCCGCGTATTGACGAAATCAGGGCGTCGCATGTCTGTGCTATCCACGTCCCAGTTCCCGCGCGTCGGCGTCCCGAGGATCGCAGCGACGCGCTATCCACTCGCGTGGGCCGTAGCGTGTCGCCAGGGCCGCCCTCGCGACATGCGACAGAGACTGCTCCGCCTCTGGTTTCTGTGTTTCACGTGGTACCGCCGTGGAGCCCTGGGTTTTTGGTCCTGGGCTGAAGGCCGCGGACCGTCCCTTGGGAGAGTTCCTGCGTGGACGTCGGCTGTGGTAGGGTTTCACGAGACCCACCGCTCTGTCGCACGCCGAGGACACTAAGAAGCCGAGGAACGCTGCGAGCTACGTCGCTCAGAGTCTGGCCACTGCAATACCCAGACATCTGGCGCTCCAGTCTTTCTGATGCGTGGACCCCCAGAGGTCCGGCCACCTTCCCTACGGCCAGTTTTTCAGCGCGAGTCGTTGCCTGACGGTCCCGGCCCCCGAAGCGCCCCCAAAAAGTCTTACGATGCCACCAGGAGAGCCCAAACCAAAACCCGAGATGCCCCACTCCCCCAAACCCCCGAGAGCCTTCAAGAGCGTCTTCCGTAGCCATTTGGCTCAAGACGCTTTGGTTCAGCCCGCCCCCGCCGGCGCAGGCAGCGGCTTCTTCGCTTCAATCGGCCCGAAGCCCCAACGGCGATGGCCCGCCTGGTGCTCGCGGCCGCCGCGCTCCTGCAGGCCGCCGCTGTCCCCACCGGGTGCGGACATATGTTCAGATGCTGGGATTCTGTCGGCCCCGTCAGCTGTGACATCGGATGCTGGCGGGAAGTTGATGAGAACTCGAGGTGCGGCGAATCGGATAATTGTTGCCTCTGGTTCATGGATAGGGTCGCGGAGATATCGAACGCCCGCGATGGGAAGGAGGCCAAGGAGGTCGTCGCGTCCGATTCCAACGACCCTGATGCAGTGAAGGACATGATCTGTGAGCAGGCGCTCGGCGACCTGTACAAGGAGTGCCCCCACTGCAAGGGCGGCGAGGAGAAGTGCGCCCTCGGCGACTGGAATCATGAAACCCAGAAAACCAGGCTGTATTCCGTGATGGACGGCCTGCCGTTGGCAGGGCAGCGGTCTCTCGCGAGCGTTGCGACGATCGGCCTGGGAGCGATCGGGGGAGCCGCGGTGCTCGCAGGTGCCGCGTTGGCCTTCAGGCGCTGTGGCGCCCCCTCCGTGCCGGTGGATATCTCCGCGAACGAGGCCGCAGGGGAGGGCCAGCGCGCCCCGATCATGGCCTCGCAGCCCTGATCAGCCCCAGGGCACTCTGCCGGGGCGCGGCCGATGACCGAGCGCCGCGAGATCCTGGGCCTCGGGCCCTGGTGGCGCTCAAAGCAAGCGCCGCCCGTAGCTGAATCTTCTGGCCCGGGGCCCCAAGAAGAACTTTGGGGGCACATCCGAGGGAAGCGGTGCTGCGGCGCCGCCTGGAACGCAAAACGGAGCCCAACGTTCTGGGGGCCCACGGGAGCCTGGGCATCCCCCTCGTTTTATAATTATTTTGAGCTTGAAGTTCCGCTGGACGCGAGGAAGCTTCGCTCCATTTTTCCACCCTCTGCTTTTAGCTTTCGGCGTTGGAAGCAACTATGGGCGCGAGGAAGCTTCGCTTCATTTCCTTTGGGGACACGATTCCCACATTTTTGCCCAGTTTGCGCTTGCGCTCTTGCGAAGTGTTTTTAAAAAGTGCCTTCAAGAGCGTCCCCCAAAGTCATCCAACGATGCTCCCAGCATGGTCTTGCCAGGCTCTCGAGGGTTTTCGGGCATCCGCCTGAGCCTGCCCTGTGTCCTTCTTCTGGACGCCTTGCGCAACTTCCTGGAGCGCTTATTCAGCGTCTCCCCACCAGGAAGTACGCTCCCATATGGTGACCCTTGCCAGATGATGTCCATCCTCATCCGATCTTATGAGGTTGGCTAGGACTGCGCTAGAACCTAAGCGCGCGCGAAACGCGCGCGTGGTTCTAGTATATATATATATAAAACATATGTATATACATATATACATATTTATACATGTATATATATATATATATATATATATCAAATATTCTGGCGGACGCGTCGGGGCCCTCGGGCGCCGATTTCATAGGCGAGTGCATCGCGAACCAGTTGGCGGGGTGGCTTCCCGCCCGCCGCTGAGGGGCAGGTGTTGAAGGCTGCGAGCCTGATGGGCGGGATCGACATTGCCGGCGCGATTATCGCGTGGCCGAAGCTCGACGACTCGGCTGGCGCGCGCAGCGGATTTCTTTCGGGCGGGGGGGGGGGCGAGCTTCAGGGGTGGGGGGTGCTGTTGGAAGGGGCAGGGTGCTTTCTGCGCGGGGCGAGCACCAGGAACCTGATGGCCATCCTTGAGGCCGGTTGCCTTCTAGACCCAAGGGGGCTGCCGTGGGGGCGGATTGGACGGGCGCGGGGCGGGGGCGCGTCGGTGTCTGCGCCCGTGAATGGCAGGACATGGTTTCGTAAAAACTCGAGCCTTTGTTTATGAGTGTATTAGATGCTCTCCGACGGGTACTGCTACAATGCGACCGTCATCTTTCGTGGTAATGTCGCGGGGTTCCGCGGCAATGCCGCGGGGTTCAGTGAGGCCCCAAAAGTGCATCGCATGCCCGTGAGGCAGTGGTTCGGTTCATGCGTAGCTGCCGTCCCGATAGGGCTGAGGTTCACCATCTAAACTTCGCTGCGGGCTTGGAGTGAAGGTAATTTGTTCGGAGCTTCCGGGAGGTTTGATTGAGGCGGACAATCATTTAATCTTCTGGGGCAAGCTGGAGCAAATGCGGTGGAGTAGAAAAGGAGTTTGGGGCAATATGATGGAAGTTACCTGTGATTAGGTGCCCCGCCGTTACCCAGTGAGTAAGGTGGGGCCGAGTGGCCTTGCGACCAAGCGTGAAGACGGGGCGACGGAGCACCGAGTGTTCGGTCGCTAGATCTTGCAACCGCCTGATTATTCGGAAGGACGACGACTCCATCGCGGGAGACGGCGGCTCCGCGTGGCCGCCCGCCCATGGCGGCAGGGGTGCGGAGTGGGTCCGAAAGCCGGACCCCGCTGATCGCGGTTCCTCTGGGACTGGCTCGGCTGTCGGCGCTTGAACGGCTCTGCCGGGGCCGCGGGCGGCTGCTTCTGTTGATTCCGGCGCTGCTGGAGCTTGGGGCGCACCATTTCAACCTGTTCTGCCTGGGCCGCAGACGGCTAATCCTGTCGACATCGGCATTGCCGATGCTGGGGGCGCACCTGTTCTGGCGGAAGACGATGCGAGTATGGTGGGCAATCTGGGGGGCGTTGCTCCTGCGGGGATGGTGGGGTGCAGTTTCCTTGCTGGGCATGGGCGCAGATTCAGTGTCCGTTGACTGCTCTGCGAGCGTGGTATCCTTATCCGACTCAGAAACAAATTCGCGGGCGCCTTGGTGAAGAGAGAACAGCGCGAGAAAGGGGGTCGACCGTGGAGGTGCGCTGGGGATTGCGTGGGCCAAAGTGCAAACCGCTATAGATGAGCGTGGCGCCGTTAGCAGCGACAGGGACTACGCGGAGAGGATCTTCGCGGAGGAAATGTGCATGCGAACCAGTGTGGGGGAGAATGTGCACCTGTCGGCGGCGAAGATGGCCACCCCCCTCCATCGAAGCGCGCGTCGAGTCGAGGTTAAGTCTTTCGACGAATGACCGAGGCGCAGGCGTCGAGGGCAGAGTCGACGCTACAATTCCGAGAGGTTGAGAATCTGTCGCCGCGCCTCGTTGAGAAGGCCTGCCCTGCGAAGTCCTCTCGTGCTTCGGAGAAGAGAAGGGGTCGTTTCGATGCTCGAACTGGGATTGCCGACCCTGCGCGCGTTGCGCAAGGATGCGCTGGCAAACGCCGAGGAAGAGCCGAAAAGGCCAGCAGGAAGACGATGCGAATCGTCCTGACATGGCTGACGCGATACCGTGTACTATCGCGAAACTGAGCCAGCTCGATGCGGGGGCATTTTGTTTTCGCCGGGCCAAGAGGCTTGTCGATGTGAGGGGGGGGCCGCGGTCAGGACAGGGGCGCAAGATATGTCGTCGAGCAGTTTCTGGAACCCCTTGGACTTCTGGACCGAAGCTTGGGGGCTGTGGATTGCGGTGGCCGGCCGCGGAATCCAGCGCTTGTGCTCGAACATCTCCATGCGGGGGACTATCGCTTCCCTTGTCTGGGCTCATAGGAAAGGATGACATGCGTGCGTCCGAGGACGCGAGCTTGTTCCTTGCAGCTAGGTTGCGAGACTGGGAAAGCCCGACAGCTGAATGGAGGACGGTGCATCGTGTCGAGAAGTGTTGGGGGTTTACGAAGATGCAACCGTTCCTCTTGCGGGACACAAGAAGGGGTCTTGGTCCAGAACGGGCTGCCCTGACATTCCCGACGCGACCCAGCGCGAGGCTCGCAGGGACGGAAAGAAAGGGGAAAGGGTGGTCTATCACATGAACGTGATGATGGGCCTAAGCTTTTGTCTAATGATGACGATGATGTTCAGGTTGTTGAGAAACCAAGGGCAATGGCATCTATATTCTTGATCCGAAATCCACGGGGGAAAGGGCGATGTCTCTGGCACTGACAAATGGTCCTGCCCCACCTGAAGTTTATTAGATCGGGGTTGCCTTTGGGTGACCTGGGTGTGCCTGCTTGCGACGCTTTCCGTGGTGTGCAGAGGCACCTCAATCTTGTGGACATGCTTACTATTCCGTTGCATAGGGCCGCGCTCTATGATTCGTGCGAGTATATCCGTGGTCCTGCCCCGGTAGGGACTACAGTGACAAACCACGAAGCGTGTTAGGGGTGTGCCGAAGCAGAGACATGCGGAGGGCAAAGACAGGGATGGGAGGAGGGAGGGGGAGGAGGAGGGCGGGAATGAGGTGATGCGGAGCGCTATCTCAGCACAGCGAGGACCTAGCACCACAGGATGATTGGGGGAACAAATGGCATTACCAACGGCCATCGGCATCGACCTCCTCTTCCTTCTCCTCCCTCCCTTCGCTCTCGCTCTTTCCCGCCTCCTTCTCCTCCTCTCCCTAGTCGGCGTCGTCGTCGTCGTCGTCGTCGTCGTCTTTTGTCGTCGTCGTCGTCGTTCGTCGTCGTCGTTCGCCGCCGCCGCCGCCGCGATCGACCGCGTGCTCTTCGTTTTCCTCCGACGCAGCATTTCTGAGGTGGTAGGGCGGCGGCGGCGAGCGGCAGCGCCGCGGATGGCAGCGGCAGCCACGGCGTCGCACGAGGGGTAGCGCACCGTCGGCGCCGTCGTCGTCCCGTGGGGCCGAAGGTCCGCGGAGTGCCCGGGAGGCCCCGCGAGGTGCTCCGCAGCCTTCGGGCTCGAGGCGCGACGGCGCGCTCTCCCCTTCCCCCCCCCCCCCTCCATCCCCCCCCTCCCCCTTCCTCTCCCCGTCCCCTCCCCGTCCCCCCCCTCCCCCTCCTCCCCCTTCCCTTCCCCCCCTCCCTCCCCCTCCTCCCCCTCCCCCTTTCCGCCCCCTCCATCCCCCTTCCTCCCCCCTCCCAGTTCTCCGGTCATCCCCCTCCCTCCCCTCTTCTTCCACCCCAACCTCCTCCATCCCCCCTCCTTCCTCACCGGGCCAACTAACCATAGTTCCGTGGCTGAAGCACGCTAAAGGCCTGGGAGGGAACCCATGTGCTCAAGCCCCAGGGTCCGCGGCCTAAGCGCGTTGAAGTCCAGGCACCCCCGGCTTCAGCCCAGGACCAACAGCCCGAGGGTTTCGTCGTCTGGTTCTCCCCCCCCCTCGCACTCCTGGCCCCTTCTCGCATCCCTCTGCTAGAGGGACAAGGGACAAGGGCGCTTCTCCTCCTCCCCCTCCCCCTCCCCCGCCCCCCAATTTCCCTTTATCTTCCGTGGGACAAGCATTGGCTGCCACGCCGTCTTGATGGCCGCAATCCGAGAGAAGAGAGATCGGAACGCAACGCTGGATCAACCTCAAAGAGATGCAGCCAGTGCATGCACGGTAGGAAATAAAAGGGCGAACAACATTTGACAGTAGCACCGCTTTGCCTTCTCTCCGCGGATTGCGGTCCTCAGGACGCCGCCGCCCCTTGAACCTCGAACCCTCTGCCTCGACAGTTACCCAATCTGAGTACTTCAGCAGGGGAACATGAACACACACACACACACACGAACAAACGCCACCGCATTTCAATTTCCCACAGCTGATAGATGCCCACCTACAGGATTTCAATTTCCGACATGGGGGCGAACGGTCTTACATTGTTTCTTGGCGCGTGGGTGCAGTGGGGTTCGCAGTGCGGATTGTCGTTGTTGTTGCTGCAGTTCGGAACGGCGTAATTCCGAGGCCCCTTTGGGGTGAGGGTGGAGTGGGGTGGGACGCCGTTTACATCACATCGCATCCTGGCGATGTGGGGCAGAGCCCTTTTGACGTGGCATCAGGGCTTCTGGGAGACGCCCAAGGGTTCTGTGGAGAGCTTCCAGAGCCTTCGGGACCATTGGATTCACAATGGTGCCCAGGAAATCCTTCGGATTCCTGATGGCCCGCAGGAGTTGTGAAGTCAGTTTTCTCCTGCGGAAGGATGTTTACTATTCTCATGAGTTCTTTGGGGCATCCTTATGACCCCCTAGGATCCTGAGGATTCACTCGGGCCGCCTCTCGGGGTTCTCCAGGGTCCTGCAGGAGTCCGGGTGGTTCAGGTTGATTTCCCGATGACATTGCTGGCCAATGTGAGACACCAGAGGAGACACCTGAGGATACCCATAGGATTCCTCATCAACGTTGAAGCAGTCCATGGGGATTTCTTGGCGCTTCGCGTTTCCGACTCGCCGTTTGCACTTTCGCTTGCGGCTGTTGACTGAACAAGTATCACCGCCAGCCTAGCTTTGCCCGGCTTTCGACCCGCTTCGCGAGCCCGCGTACCAAAACATATCCCCGCAAGCCCATGCAGAAACGATCGTCGGAAAGAAAGAAGGAATGGACAAGGACAGTCGGGGGCGAGGAGGCGGCCTTCGCGAATACGTTGTCGTGGAGGTTCTTGGAGGACTTTATGGGTGCACGCCTGGGGCCCTCTTGGGGCTATTTTGGGGGGTCTCGGGGCCCTCTGGGGACTTTTCGGGGGTCTGGGGTCCTCTTGGGGCGGTCTTGGGCCCCATTACCAGCAAACTGCGAAGCGCTTCAATGCAGCCCCCCCTCCCTGCGGAGGCCAACGCATGGCGTCTTGAAGCCCTCCAGAGGCGCTCTAGAGGCGCTCTTGGGGCCGAGCTTGGACCGTCCTCGGCCCTTTTTGAGTCTCCCTTGGGCCGTCTTGGGGCCATCTCGAGGCTTCAAAAGCCACTCGGAAGAGGAAAACGGCCAGGAGGCACACACGCATTGATTGTCTTTATGTGTTTGCAGGATTCGGGCCTGTTGGGGGGGTGGCTTGCAAGGCTCGGAAGGCACTTGGAACCGTCTTGGCGCAGTCTGAAGAACTCTCTGGGGTTTGTCGGGTGCTATTTTGAACCATTTTGGATTCGCATGGGCCGTCATGGGGATCATCCTGCAGCATCTGGGGCCCTCTTGGAGCCATCTTTGGGGCAGTCTTGGACGCTCTAGCCCCTCTGGCCTCCCCGTCCAGACTCAAGGGGAGGGGGTAGGGGGGGTTATGGAGAAGGAGGAGGAGGATGAGGAGGATGAGGAGGACCAGTGTAAACTCAAGGATCATCAACGATGTTGGAGTAAGCCCTCCCTCCAAGCTCCCTCTTCATAGGGCCATCCAACGCTTCATTTCCATTAAGGGAACTGCCTCGTTGGAAGACAACCGTTTGAAGACCCTGAAGCATGCCAAACCATTGCTCTCGGGATTTCAACGCCACGGATTAACCTGAGTGTTGCGTCTTGACGATCAGGAGTCGCGCCAGAACGCCATTCCTGGGACTGCACCATTGTGAATCCACGTAACTGTTGCGCCCTCATAATCCTGCATCCTTCCAACACACGGTTTCTGGTGCGTTGACGATGGGAATCCGTGACAGTCTCGTAAGTTTTGTAAACGAACGTGCGCGTCGCTAAGGCGAGAGCCACATTTCGAAGAGGAACCGCCCTCATTCCGTGAAGCTCTTGCAAATGTTTACAACGAATGTGCGCGGCGCTGAGGCGCGAGCTACATTTTGAAAACCACCCGCCCCCCATCTGTGAAACTCTTGCAAATTGTTAAAGCGACTGTGCGCCGCGCTAAGGCGAGAGCCACATTCTGAGAGCCACCCGCCCTCAATCCGTGAAGCTCTTGCAAGTTTCTTCAACGAATGTGCGCCGCGCTAAGGCGAGAGCCACATTTTGGAAACCACCCGCCTTAAATCCGTGAAGCTCCTGCAGTTTTCTTAAACGAATGTGCGCCGCGCTAAGGCGAGAACCACATCTTGAAAACCACCCGCCCTCAATCCGTGAAGCTCCTGCAGTTTTCTTAAACGAATGTGCGCCGCGCTAAGGCGAGAGCCACATTTTGGAAACCACCCGCCCTCAATCCGTGAAGTTCTTGCAAGTTTCTTCAACGAATGTGCGCCGCGCTAAGGCGAGAACCACATCTTGAAAACCACCCGCCCTCAATCCGTGAAGCTCTTGCAAATGTTTACAACGAATGTGCGCCGCGCGAAGGCGAGAGCTACATTTTGAAAACCACCCGCCATCCATCTGTGAAGCTGTTGCCAATGGTCAAGCTTCAGAGTCATCAGTGGTGAGGAAGTCTCAAGCGAAACGCCCGGCCCGACCTGAAGACTGGCCTCGGGGTGCGACAGGGAGAAGTTAGTTTGAAAAGAACTGAAGGAGGAGGAGGAGGAGGAGGAGGAGGAGGAGGAAGTGGAGGAGGAAGAGGAGGAGGAGGAGGAGAAGGAGGAGGAGGACGGTCAATAAACACCAAGCTGCAAGCCGTTTCGCTCACTCCCATCCGCCCTCCCGACACATAGGTAGCATCCGAGCTTGGGGCCCCGATCCCGCGAAGTTCATGAGGTCCCTTGGAAACGCAGAGCAGACAATATGAGGGCAGCACCCCCGCCGTCCCTGTCAAATACAGTGGAGGCCCATGCCAAGAAACACCATGTTTGCCTCCAGGGTGCCATGGGTTCCTTGGTTTTTGATGGTTTTGCTGTGGAAGGCGTGACGTTCCCACACCAAAGATCAATGGACGTCCTGGGGTTTCAGGGTTGGGTTTCTTGTGGTCGGGCTTCCACTATACCGATGCAAAGTGATCGCGGGGCGCAAGCGCATGATCCAGATTTTGCCGCAAGGTACAAATCCGTAAGAGTTTCGCTCCCTGCCGCCGGCCCCCTCTCTCGGAGAATGGGCCAAGGAAGAGCGAAGTCATGAGGCTTTGGCTTCGCCGTGAAGCTGTGTCGGGACCTGTTTGTTTTTCGACCCTGACCCTGCGGATCTGCGTGAGGGGTGCCGCCGAATTTCAGAAATGTTGCACATCCCTTGTGTTTTTGGACCCTGACCCTGCGGATCTGCATGAGGGGTGCCGCAGAATTTCAGAAATGTAGCAAATCCCATGTGTTTTTGGACCCTGACCCTGCCGATCTGCATGAGGGGTGCCACCGAATTTCAGAAGTGTGGCAAATCCCATGTGTTTTTGGACCCTGACCCCGCCGATCTGCGTGAGGGGTGCCACCGACTTTCAGAAATGTTGCATATCCCTTGTGTTTTTGGACCCTGACCCTGCCGACCTGCGTGAGGGGTGCCACCGACTTTCAGAAATGTGGCATATACCTTGTGTGTTTGGACCCTGATCCCGCCGATCTGCTTGAGGGGTGCCACCGAATTTCAGAAATGTAGCAAATCCCATGTGTTTTTGCAGCTGACCCCGCCGATCTGCATGAGGGGAGCCACCGAGTTTCAGAAATGTTGCATATCCCATGTGTTTTTGGACCCTGACCCCTCCGATCTGCGTGAGGGGTGCCACCGACTTTCAGACATGTGGCAAATCCCATGTGTTTTTGGACCCTGACCCCGCCGATCTGCGTGAGGGGTGCCACCGACTTTCAGAAATGTTGCATATCCCTTTTGTTTTTGGACCCTGACCCTGCCGACCTGCGTGAGGGGTGCCACCGACTTTCAGAAATGTGGCAAATCCCATGTGTTTTTGGACCCTGACCCCGCCGATCTGCGCGAAGGGTGTGAATTTTCTCCCACCCCAGCAGTTCAGACAATACGATTTGCGCGTGGTAGAATGCCCGTTTTGGGCCCCCCCCTTTCGCGCGGTCCATCAGCAATGAAGGGTAAGCAACAAGAAGTCAACAAGGAACAGTAAGCAGCAAGAAGCAGAACTGTAACAGCGGAAACTGGAAGCTGCAACTGGTATTGGAAACTGCGAACCCTCTCTATGACTGGCGGCGTGCGCCAGGGCTGGCCGTTTTCACCATTGATTGTCATGTTGGCCACAGATATGCTGTTGCGCCAGATTCGCCAGCAGTCTCCCAAGAGCACTGTGCATGCGTTCGCGGACGACGGCGCGGTGGTGACGTGAGATTTCTGGCGTGAAGCGTCCACTGTTTTGCGCGGGTGCAGGGGGTTTGATATTTTCGGGCCTCCGCCTGAACATGGCGAAAACTGTCGTCGTGCCGCTCTGGGAACCCTCGGCGCATCAATTTCGCCGAGCGTTTCGGGATATGTTACCCGAGTGGGCGGGGGCGGAGTTCGCGCTGCAAGTCGCGCATTTGGGATTCAAAGTCGGCCCTGCCCGGTGCGCGGGCGAATGGGCCGAAGCATTCTGCCCGCGTTCGCTTATGGTCGGAGCTCGGGCGAGGGCGGCGCTTGAACGCCGTGGTTCAGAGCATCTTTGCTGCGCCGGTCTGGTCAGCTTGGCCTCCAGAGGTCGCAGGCGCAGAGGCCGCTGCGCCCTCGCAGCTCTTCTATGATGGGGCGGGCGGCGCGCGGTGGCCGCTTTGTTTAGCCTGCAGTCTTTGATTGTATTCCCTGTCGGTTTTCGCCGTCTTTCGGACTGCGCATGGGCGGCCCTGCCCCCCCCGCCCCCTCCCCCCCTCTCCCCCCCATCTCCCCCCCCCCTCCTCCCCGCGCGACGGCGGAGGGCCGGCGTGGGGGAGCGAGGCCTCGCCGAGACCGCCGCGCGTGAACGGGCAGCCGGCGCGGGAGCAAACGCTCCGCGCGAGGCGGCGAGGCGGGGGGCCCCGTGGCGATGGTGAGCTCCCCTGCCTCCTCCCCCCCCCTCCCCTCTCCGCCCCCGCCCCCCCCCCCCCCTCCCGCGCGACGGCGGAGGCTGACGTGGAGGAGCGAGGCCTCTCCGGAACCGCGGCGAGCGAGCGGCCGGCCAGCGCTGCGTCGAGCGCCTCGAGCGAGGCGGAGAGGCGAGGCGGAGAGGCGAGTGATGGCGAGGGACGTGGTCGGGCGACTCTCCCGCGGCGGGGGGGGCGGCGCCCGGCCCAGCGCGGGCCCGGGGCCCAGAGGCTTTCGCAGCCGGCTGCTCCAATTCTCACTGATCCCCCCCGTCCCTCCGAGAGCTTTCTCCTTCCTCCTCGTCCTCTAGCTCCATTCTTGCCGGGGCCGTCGTCGCTCGGCGCAGCTGGCGACCCTGGCGCGTTAGCGTGTTGAGAGAGCGAGCGGTGGCAGCAGGCAGCGAGAAGACTCAGCAAACGCTAGTAAACACTCGCAGGCGAATGCGTCGCCCTCTTCCCCGCGCCCCACGAGGTCGCAAGTGTGAGGAGGCGTGGGTTCCCGAGGTGTGGGGCGGCGGGGTCATGCTGATTCGCCCCTGCAGTCGGTTCGCCAGCGCGGGGGCAGGTGATTCTCGGGCAGGCGGGCCAGGCTGCGGCGCAGAATCGTTGGCCCCTCGTCCACTCTCGAATGCCGCGCAGGGGGCAGTTCATATAAGGCAAGCAATGTCCTGAGATGCTCATGCCAAGTCTCTGAGACCCATCGCTCCCCAGCGTTCCATCCATCCATCCGTCCATCCGCCCGTCCGTCCGTCTGCCCTTCCATCCACGCATCCACTCCCCCCTCTCCTCCACCCCCATCCCCATCCTCTCCCTTCCCCTCCGCCCCCCTGCCCTCCCCCCCCTTCCCCCCCCTTCCCCTCCCCTCCCATTCCCCTCCTTTCCCCTCCCCTCCGTGATGCTTCGGATCCATTGCCATTTTGTTTGTTCCTCCTTGTCAGCGTATGTATTGTAACGCATGTGTGGATCTTTCTAATTGCACCGCCTCCCCCACCCTCTCCCCCGTGGCATCGGCCTCGCAGCTGGGACAAAGCTAAGGGCGAGTCGAAAATTCACCCCTCCCTCATCCCGGGGGCGTCGGCGGAACTTGCGCCGGGGCTGATGGAGGTGGGCATTGATGATCGACTTCGGACGGGGGCGTCGGCTTCTGCGGCGCTTCTTCTTGGGGATGCCAGCCCTCCTGACAGTGGTGTCACCGCCCTGCTGATCCTCGCCAGCCCCCTCCCCCCTCCCTTCTTGCTCTTCGACGTTCCCTGCTGACTCTTCTCCTTTCTTCGCCTCGCCATCGTCAGCTTATTTCCTGCGCTTCCCCCCTTGTTTCAATCAGTTCCCTTGTGCTCCCTCTGCGCCGAGTGGGCCCCGGGTACTCTGGCACGTCGCCGACGTGGTTGCCGTGCCTGGCCCGAGGGGCAGGGGGCCCCGCGGGGTGCCACCGCGCCAGCTGTGCAGGGCGAGATGGGTCGCCCCTTTCTCGGCAACATGGCGGCGAGTGGAGGGGGGGCGCAGCCGGGCGCCAGGTCGGAGGGCTCCAGCGCGGCGACCGCGCGCGTAACGACGAGGTCGACTGTTTGGCCGCCTCTGCAAACGCCAGGGCGGTGAGCTCAGTCGAAAAGCTGCGCGGGCGCAGCGTGGCTGAGAAGCTTGTCGCGAGGTTGGTGCCGGACCCTTTGGTCGCGTCCTTCCTCGTCCACCCCGAGTGGCTGACGCGCCGTGGCGGCGAGGCGTCGCGCGAGCTCAACTCCGCCGACCTGGGGCTCCGCGCTCTGCTCCACGACTCCAGAGAGGTGCCCCCTGCTTCGGTGCCCCAGAGAATTCTGCCCGCCGGGGTTTGGTTCGGCGGCGAGGGCTTGCCCCAGAAAGCGCTGGCGACTTGCGGGGGGCGCTCGGGGCAAGCCTTCGGGGAGGACAGGCGCTTCGACGAGAGCGCTTTTTCCTCGGTGGTCAACGGCGCTGCCATCAGGCAGGCCTACGCTGGGTGCCGGGAGGGCCCGTGGAACGCGGGGCACCCGCGCCGGGCGGGTCAGGGAGCGGCGCGCGAGCAGAAGCAGGTGGTGGCCAAGTACGTCGCCGAGATCATGCGCAAGAGCCGCTTCGCGACGGCTGCGCGGCAGGTGGGGGAGGGGCAGCCGCTCGGCGACGCGCTCGAGAAGAAGCTAGTCGTGCACGCCGAGTGGCGCGGGATGCTGATGTCTCGCGACTTGGCCGTTGTCCGGAGGCGGCCCGCGGGTTCGCCCTGGCGGAGAACGACTCTGTGGGGGGGGGTGCAGAAGCGGTCTTCTGGGAGGAGGAAAACCATGCAGGTCGGTTCTCTCGGCGCCCCTCTCACCCCTTCGTCTGCGGGAGAAATCAAGGTGGGGGGGCGGGGGGGCGGGCCGGGGGAGCCGACCAGCGTTGTCTTCCTTCTCCCATGCTTCGCCGCTGCGCCACGCGCGACCCTGGCGACTCGAAGCGCCTTTGAGCCCTGCTCCAGCTGGTGGCGCCGAGGCTGGTTGACCCGAACCTGTGGGTGGAAGAGTTCGCGATCTCACGCCTCGAGGGCACCGGCTGCGAATTCAGGCGGCGCGGGGGCAGGGCTGACAAGGGGAATAGCCGCCTTCGGACTACCGTCGACAGGGCGGCGAGGGCGCGGCTGAGGCGCCAGGATAGGCCGCTCTCTCTCCCCGACGGGCACTTCGGCTTGCGCCTGAGGCCGAAGCCGCCAGACGCCTTCCAAGCAGTTGGCGTTGTTCTGGCGCGCCAGCAGGCAACCGAGGAGCTGGGGAGAGGGGGCGCTCGCAGCCGGGAAATGGCGACGCTCTGGGAAGGCGGTGGGCGGGGCGGGGCGCGGGCGGCCAAGGCGCGCAGCGGCGGTTGCACTCGGCGCGAAGTTTCGCAATCAACGTTATCTTTCTCACTGCTGGACTCGTGGCTCAAGCTATTTCATTCAATGTGTTGGCTCAAGTTGTTGTTGCCAACAACTGTCAGTCGTCGTCGACTCATTGCGCGCGCCCCAACCACTCTCCTGCAGTTTTGATTCGCAATTCCCCCCCGATCGCCGTCCTCGCGTTTTGCGCAGCTCGGTGGCTCGAGACCCCAGCGGCGTCGCCGCGGGCTGCCCCGCGGATGGCGGGCGTCGGCAGGGGCGCCGCCGGATTCTTCTCGGCGCGACGCTCTCCGTCGCTGGGAGGCCGGCGGCGCTGGCGACGTCGTCGAGCAGACGTCCGAGTTGTGCCCATTTCGATCCTTCGAGCGCAGGGCGCAGCTGGTCGAACACATGGAGTGCCGCGCGGCCCCCTCCTTCGCCGCGGCGGTGCGCGGCCTCCGCGCCAAGACTTGCCCGCAGCTCAACGTCGCGAAGGCTTTGCTGCGCCGCCATCGTCTGGCCCAGATCATGCGCGGACCAAGCAGTGCCGCTGATGATCCCCTCAAGAAGAGCGCTCCGATGATTCGGGGATGGAACCGAGGCGCCCCGATCGCCAAGCTGGAGGTGCTCGAGCGTGACGACCAGGTCCCCGTCGTCATGGCCCTCGCGCGCTCTGGTTCCGAGTAATGGTTGAAGTGCAGGGCTTCCGACCCGAACCGCGCGAACGAGAAGGTCTACTACTTCCGCGACTTTGAAGACTCCGTCGTTGACCTGGCGCTCCGATGCAGGGGCAACGTCGGCGCCGTGGTGGCCGCGATGTTAGCCGGGTGGGCCGAGGGCGCAGTGGTCGCGCCGCTATTGTTTCCCGCGATGCAGGCGGCGATGGGGGAATGCGTGATAGCTAAGTTCAAGAAACGGGCCGGCGTCGTCCAGCATGCGCTCCGCCGCCTGAAAGCTGCCGCGACAGAGCGGGGCGAACGGGCGGCGATAGCGCACGGCGCCACATTCAGCATCTCTTTCTCCATTATCGGGCAGGCGCGCACGGCGCAGCGCGACGGCGAGCGCCGCGCCGCTGGCGCGTTCATCGGAGTCGCGGGCGATTGCCCAGGCTTCAGTCTCCAGCCGAAGGAGGGAGTCGAGCCTTTCACGGCGGCCCTCCGCGACCGCTTCACGGACGAGATGATCGGCCAGGTGCGCTTCCTGTTCGCCGACTCGCCCAGCGAGGGTTTCCTGGGGGCGCCACCCAACGACCTCGCGTGCGCTGAGGACGCTATGCGCCTGGCGTTCCGCGTGGGGCATTCGTTGCTTTGGGCAGAAACGGAATTCCTGCTCTCGCGCTATCATGGCGATCCAGAAGAAGTTCCTGGTCGGGGCCCTCGGGGCGCCGACCGCCGACGACCTCTACCGCGGCAGCAACGGCGGCGCGGACATCTGGGGCGAAGTGGAGGCGGGTGGGCCAGGGGGCGATATGGGGAGATGCCGATTTCATGGGGGAGCCTTTCCAGGCCCACGCCGGGTACGTCGCGGAGCTCGAACGGATCGCGGCCGCGCGCCCAGAAGAGATGGCGAGGAAACACCTCAAGGGGATTATTCACTGCGTGGAGCTCCCCAGATGTGCATCTATTCGCATGGACCTGTCCGCTGTGAATGTCTAGACGCGAGAGTTTTTTTCAGCGGACTTGAGTTGTGACGGTCTGGTCATGAATCTAGGCGCGAATTGGAGTGTGAATGAGCCTCAGTAGTGCGAGCGCGTCTCTGCGCATGGGCCTGGGGCCTCCTGGGGCCTCCTCGAACCTACTGCTACTGGGGCTTCCTGGGGCCTCCAGGACCCTCTTGGGGCCTCCCGGGGCCTCCTGGGACCTCCTAGGGGGGATTCGTGCCCCAGGAGACGCCCGATCTATAACAACATACGTGCATAAAACATTACGGATTGGAGCCACTGGAGGATGGCAATCTATTGGAAGACGCGTAAAACAAGGACTCGTGCCCCAAGAAAGGCCCAACATGTAGGAACATACGTAAAGAATTGAGGATTGTCTACACAGGAGAAGGACAATCTACATAAACATACGTATAACATCAAGGATTCGTGCTCCAGGTGGGGCCCAATCTCTAGGAGCATGCCTCTGAGGCCTCCTGCTCCTGGGGCCTGTCGGGGCCTCCTGTTGCCTTCCGAGGCCTCTTGGCGTTTCTGTGGCCTCTTGGGGCCTCCTGTGGCTTCCTGGGGCCTCCTGAAGCTTCCTGGGGCCTCCTGGAGCCTCTTGAAAATTGTTGTGGCCTCTGGAGTCTTTCTGTTGCCTCCTGATGCCTCCTGGGGCCTCATGTGGCCTCCTGGGGCCTCCTGGAGCCTGTTGGAGCCTCCAGTGGCATCCCGAGGGGAATCTGCGCCCACGAGTCTGGCCACCAAAACAGGCAAACCGATCGAGACATCCTCAAAATCTGGCCCACCTGGGGGTGGTAATGAACGCCTCGCTCGAGACATCCTCCAAATCTGCTCCGAAAACGGAGGAAATTGGGGACCAGCGCAGGCAAACCGCTCGAGACATCCCCGCCATTTCGGCGCGAACGGAGGCCGTGCAATACCCCTGGCGGCTCCCCTCAGGATGCGCCTCGCACGGCGCATCCTCAAAATCTGCTCCGAAAACAGAGGATGTTGGGGACCAAAACAGGCAAACCGCTCGAGACATCCTCGCCATTTTGGCGCGAACGGATACCCCTGGCGGCCCCCCCCTTAGGAGTGCTGAAACCAGCAATCTGCTCGAGACATCCTCAGAATTTGCTCCGCTATCAATCTCATCATCATCATTATCATCATCATCATCCTCCTCATCATCATCATCATCATCATCCTCATCATCCTCATCATCATCATCATCATCATCATCATCATCATCATCATCATCATTTTCATCTTCATCTTCATCTTCATCTTCATCTTCATCTTCATCTTCATCTTCATCTTCATCTTCATCTTCATCTTCATCTTCATCTTCATCTTCATCTTCATCTGCATCTTCATCTTCATCTTCATCTTCATCTTCATCTTCATCTTCATCTTCATCTTCATCTTCATCTTCATCTTCATCTTCATCTTCAGCTTCAGCTTCAGCTTCAGCTTCAGCTTCATCTTCATCTTCATCTTCATCTTCATCTTCATCTTCATCTTCATCTTCATCTTCATCTTCATCTTCATCTTCATCTTCATCTTCATCTTCATCTTCATCGTCATCTGCATCGTCATCGCCATCATCATCATCATCCTCATCATACTCATCCACTACTCACCATCACCATCATAATCACATCATACTCTCACCATACCGTGGTCATCATCATGGTATGGGGTGTCCGGCGCGGTCGGAGAATAATTATTCACTGTGTGGAGCTCCCCATCTGTGCATCTATTCGCATGGACCTGTCCGCAGTGAATGTCTACGCGCAAGAGTTTGAATACAAGCGGGTTTGAGTTGTGACGGTTTGGTCATGAATCTAGCTGCGAATGAATTGGAGTGTGAATGGGCCTCAGTAGTACGAGCGCGTCTCTGCGCATGGGCCTGGGGCCTCCTGGGGCCTCCTGAAACCTACTGGGGCTTCCTGGGGCTTCCAGGAGCCTCTTGGGGCCTCCTGGGGCCTCCTGGGACCTCCTAGGTGGGATTCGTGCCCCAGGAGACGCCCGATCTATAGCAACATACGTGCATCAAACATTGCGGATTGGAACCACCAGAAAAGGGCAATCTATAGGAAAAAGCGCGTTCTGTGGTCGCTTGGACTGGACCCCCCCCTCCCCTGAATGGAGGAGGGGGGGTTTCGACCCCCCCCCCCCTCTCGCTTTTGGGATCAGATTCCTTGCGTGCACCTGCAGAGTTTGCGCGGTGCGCTCGGGGGCAGGACTTGCTCGTGATTATTTGCGCGGTCGCTGCTGTGCTAGCCGTCCAGCGCGCGGCAGCAGCCACCTAGTTGCTAGTTTCTTGGCTTGGCCTGCAGGGTGCGCGCGACGCGCGCGGAGCAGGACTCGCTCGGGATGGTTCGCTTCGTTTGCAGACTCGATTGAGAAAAACCTCCGCCCCGTCCCCGCCATTCCGTCCTGCCGCTTGCAATTCGCCGTGGGGCGTTTGCCGCAGTTTCTTTCGATTGTTCCCGTTTGAACCGCCTGAACTATTGAAAAACCATAGGTTTTTATTATGTATGTCATGTGTGGGTGCCGTGGATGGCGCTTTCGCGAGTGTCGACAGATCGTCGAAGTGAATCGACAATTCGTGAGACGTTGTGTGTGTGTGTTTAACTTCAGGCGGTTCAAACGGGAATTTTCTGAGGAAAACGACGCTCGATAGCGACAGTTGGGGCGATTGGGGCGATGCCGCCACCATGTCTGGCACGCGTTGCTAGGCCCATCGGCACAAGGAACGCCGCAATATAATAGTAATGGATCACATCGTTGGCCCTCGGGCAGGATTCATTTCCCCAGCTGCAAACCAACAGCGTGGTAACAACTGAGTTTGTTTACCCCTCCACTCCCCTCCCCTCCCCTCCCCTCCCTTCCCCTCCCCTCCCCTCTCTCTTCACCTCCCCTCCCCCTTCCCCTCCCCTCCCTTCCCCCCTCACCTCTCTTCCCCTCTCCTCTGCCCTTCCCTCCCCTCCCCTCCACTTTCCCCTCTCTCCTCTCCCCTCCCCTCCCCTCCCCCTTCCCTTCTGTCGGATGGCGCGCCTGGTCGGGGCGGCCCCGCTGCGCCTGCTGGCGTTCCCCTGGATGGCGGTGTCTGACTACGCCCCCGGGGTGCCAGCGCGCACGGGGAAAGAACGGAAAGAGGGAGGAGTAGGAGTAGGAGTAGGAGTAGGAGTAGGAGTAGGAGTAGGAGTAGGAGTAGGAGTAGGAGTAGGAGTAGGAGGAGGAGGAGGAGGAGGAGGAGGAGGAGGAGGAGGAGGAGGACGAGGAGGAGGACGAGGAGGACGAGGAGGACGAGGAGGAGAGGAGGAGAGGAGGAGGAGGAGGAGGAGGAGAGGAGAGGAGGAGGAGGAAAGGAGGAGGAGGAGGACGAGAACGAGGACGAGGAGGAGGAGAAGGAGGAGGAGGAGGAGGAGGAGGAGGAGGAGGAGGAGGAAGAGGAGGAGGAGGAAGGAGGAGGAGGAGGAGGAGGAAAACCAGGGGATGATGCTGCTGGTGATGATGCTGCTGATGCTGATGATGATTTGAGGATGACGATTATATGACGCTGCTGCTGATGATGATGCTGCTGCTGATGCTGCTGATGATGTGACGGTGACGATGATATAAGGCTGCTGATGATGCTGATGCTGCGGATGATGATGATGCTGACGATGATGATCATGCTGATGATGGTGACGATGGTGATGATACTGATAATGATGATCATTATGCTGATGAAGTTGATGATGATGATGATGATGATGATGATTCTGACGATGCTTATGATGATCATGCTGATGGTGTTGATGATGATGATCATGATTGTGATGATGCTGATGCTGGTGCAGATGCTGATGTCGCTGATGATGATTCTGATGGTGCGGATGATGATGACGATGATGATGGTGATGATGATGATGGACATATGATGTTGATGGATGGTGATGGTAATGATGCTGATGCTGATGCTGCTAAGGATGATGATCGTGATGATGCTTATGATAATGCTGATGATCATTATGATCGGATAATGGTGATGCTGCTGATGATGCTGATGATGATAGCGCTGATGATGATGCTGATTATGATGCTCATGATGATGCTGACGCTTCTGATGATGATCATGGTGACGCTGATGATGGTGCTGACTGTGATGATGCTCGTGATAATGCTGCTTCTTCTGCTGATGATGATGATGCTGATGATGATGATGATGATGATGATGATGATGATGATACTGACGATGATGTTGCTGCTGCTCATGATGATGATAATGATGAGCATGGCGACGATGCCCTTGATTCTGATGACGATGATTTTACGGATGATGACGATGATGCTGATGACGATGATGCTGGTGATGATGGTGATGATGCTGATGATGACGACGATCTTGCCGATGATGATGCTGATGATGCTGCTGACGACGATGATGATGCTGATGATGGTGCTGATGATGATGATGCTGATAATGAAGCTGGCGACGATACCGATAACGTTGCTGACGAGTACGATGATGACAACGGCAATGATGACGATGATGCTGCTGATGATGATGCCAACGATGACGCTGATGATGATGATGATGATGATGATGATGATGATGATGATGATGATGATGCTGGTTGTGATGTTG
>CAUYUJ010017941.1:100286-140286 GCA_963575745.1 Prorocentrum cordatum
CTCCGCCGCAGAATGGTCGAGGGGACGAGGAAGCTGGCCTGGGGGCCTGGAGGTTTATCGCATTCCAGAATGAACACCTCCGCGCGCCAGCGACAGGGGAAGAATCGGCGGTTCCCCCGAAAGAATGGTGGCCATATATCAGCAGGTGGGTGATGGCAGAGGAGGGATATTTTATTTTGAGCCCCCCTCGATTGGGATCGCACCAATCCAGGAGATCGCCACCGAGAAGCGCCAAGCTGCTGTTGGTCCGCACGGTGCGCAACGGCTCCAGGTGCAAAGGACATTGAGCCGCTCGCCGCACTCAAGGGCTGCCATGGCCGCGGAGATTGAGGAATGCTGGCCTCGGGCCGAGTTTCCCAGGGCCCCTCCACCTATGGCAAGGCCTGCGTACTCGGGTGCGCTAGCTGACTATGTCGATGGCGCATCGACGCGGGGCCTTCTGCGAAGGGCGCCGAGCGGCCACGTTCCGCGCAGCCTGAGGGCCGCGCCAAGGCAGCAATGACGGGAGATGCTGGCGCGGGGCTGGGGTAGGACAGCGCGAGCAGCCGCAATTGAACGAAGAGGGCCAGCAGCCGCGCGTCAGATGATCAACGAGAGTCCAGGTGACGCCGCGCTGAGAAACCGACGCAGTGGGGCGCTCCACAGAGCGCGGGGGCAGCCTCTTCAGGGCGCGCGCCGACTATTGGTCCTCCTGCCGCTCGCGACTTTCGCTGGGATGCTCCGCGGCACCGAGATGCAGAGGCGCCGCGGCGCTGGGCTCGGCGCGCGCGCGGCGCCGAGGAGCAGCAGTCTGCAGATTCCTCCGCCCCGTGGCAGGACGACGCCAACGACTGGTGGTCATCGTTGGCGCAGAGCTCGGACAGCTGGACCAAAGACAGCTGGGGCTCCCGGGATCGCTGGCGAGGGTGCGCGGAAGAGAACGAGGGGGGGAAGCGACGATGTCGCTCGACCCCCCCCTCGAGATCAATGATTGCGGCTCAACTGCGGTCGCTTGGGATTTGGGTCGCCATGAGACAAGGGTGCGATGCGCCTACGTCGCGTGCGCGGCGAGCCAGTCTGTCTGGGGCCGGGCTGCCGGGCGCAGTGGGCTCCGACGCTTTCATGAACAAATCAGGGCGATGCCTAAAACAGGTTCGTCCGCCTTTGCGAGTGGAGCTCGCCGGGCCGGCCGCGGGGGCAATTGTTTGAGGCGCCCCCCCCCGAACCCATTTATGATTCGCAGCGTCGCCGCAGCTGCTGTGAATTGGCTCAAGGAAGGCGCGCGCCCGCCCGCCCCTTGGCCGGCCGGCCCCCCGCCTAGTTTTTTCTAGCTAGCTAGAAGCATAACGGACACCCAACTACGTTCATTACGTTATGTCATGAAGGGATTCGTCTCCTACTCCACTTTCACCGAATATACACTTGAGCAAGAGGCTTCAACGAGAAGATGATGAAGGATTACAGAACGAACGCGTTAAGGTTTTTGCCTGTCAACATTGTCAATGGTATGTTCGTAATAACGAAGAACTGGCGACGTACTTGATTAATTTATCTTCAAAATTAATTATGCTATCATTATTCATGTAACTTTAATGTGGCCAACCATAGTGCGCAGTATACTAATAGTCGCAAAACGAAGCGTAAGAACACTATTCAGGCTCATAAGAAGAAGACGTTGATGCTGATGAAGATGATGGGAATGATGATGAGGAGGAGGAAGAGGAATAGGGGGATGAGGAGGATGAGGAGGGTAGATGATGATGATGACGATGATGCGAAGGAGGAGGAAAATGAGGAGGATGAGGAGGATGAGGAGGAGGATGATGATGAGGAGGAGGAGGAAGAGGAGGAGGAGGAGGAGTAGGGTGAATGAAGAGGAGGAGGAAGAGGAGGAGGAAAAGGAAGAGGAGGGTGAATGAGGAGGATGAGGAGGAAGAAAAGGAGGACGAGGTGGCGTCCTCCCTTTGCTTTCCCATCCTCCCTCCTCCGCCGCTCCTCCTCGCCGCCGCTCCTCCTTCCCGTCGCTCCACCCCCTGCTCCTCACCTTTCCTTTCTCTTTCTGTCATTCCCACTCCCCTTCCAGTGCACTGGATTTCTGTGCCCGAGGCCGCCTGCGCGCTCCTCGTGGCGAAGGTTCTCTACGCCTGAGGCCTCCCCCGCGGTCCCCCCGCGGCCGCCCCTTTCTCCTCCTCTTGTCCACTGTGCTTCTGCCCGGCGCGGCCCGCCGGCTGACCAGCCGCGTTGGCGTCCGCCTTCGCCGCGCACCAGCCAAGAACAAAGTCATTCGTCGTCTAGGAGGGCGCCGCTCCAGAGAGGAGTTCGCCCGTGCTCCGAGTGGTCCACCGCGGGACGCCCCGAGGGCGACAAGTGTACCACCGCCGCCGCGGGGGGCCGCTGTCGTGGCCTGCGAAGGACGCGCCATCTTGCTCCTTCGAAAAGGACGGGGGCAATATCGACCAAACACATCGCAAATCGCTACACGTGGGTGGCAACTGGAATGTCCACGCGCGGGTGGCAACACAAATCTTGACACGAAAAGGTCCACATCAGTCACCAGCGTTGCTGTTAGTCATCGTCTTCCTCCTTCCTAATCCTCCTTTTCCTCCTGCTCATCCTCTTTCTCATCCCCCACGTCGTTCTCCTCTCGCGCCTCCTATGTACGCAGCTCCCTCGTTCATGATTGTTCATAATTCGTAATACGATATGGTCTTGTTGGGAGTTCCAAGTCCGCTATGACACGCGTCCGCGTCCAGATTTCAATGTCGGGAAAAAAACAACGCGGAAACTTATTCTCAGCTTGCGGCCTCTCGAGGCTCGCTGGGCCCCCGGGGCCGTCAACAACGACTCAGGATGAAGAGTTGGCCCCGGGGAAAAGGTCCAGATCTCAGGGGATCTTTTCTTGCGGGTCCGCTGTGTCGAATGTCGGCGGATTCAGGAAACACAAAAGACAGGGATGGGTTGGAGGGGGAAGAGGTCAGATGTGGCGCGAGCGCACCCAGCTTGCCGTGGTTCCTCTCCGCCTTCCCTCCGGGCGTATAGGTTGGTCCAGTGCATGGTGAAGAATAGTGATAATATCAGTATTACCACCATTCTCAATTTTCGGGAACAGCTAATACGAATCGAACTGGTACCAGTAATATATATATATTACATATATATATATATAATTATATATATATATTATATATATATATATTGATAGGCCGGTGCACCCACCATGAAACCCCCTTTTCTCTTGGAAAATGCAAAGAAAAAAGGGGGGCGGGTGCGGTTGGAGTTTCGGGTGTAGCGTCGTGTTGTGGTGGTAGGATCTGGAGTACATGTGTGTGTGTGTGTTGGAGACGGAGGGAGCCTGTTGAGTATCGGGTGTTGTGTTGGAGAAGGAGGCTGTTGAGTACTGGGTGTTGTGTTGGAGACGGAGGGAGTTGAGTAGAAGGTTCTTTTCAAGTTCAGCTTGGGGAGGGAGCCTGTTGAGTATCGGGTGTTGTGTTGGAGAAGGAGGCTGTTGAGTACTGGGTGTTGTGTTGGAGACGGAGGGAGTTGAGTAGAAGGTTCTTTTCAAGTTCAGCTTGGGGAGGGAGCCTGTTGAGTATCGGATGTTGTGTTGGAGAAGGAGGCTGTTGAGTACTGGGTGTTGTGTTGGAGACGGAGGGAGTTGAGTAGAAGGGAGCTCAACAAGTCTTCCAAAAAAGAGCCTCAAAGTGAGTCCGAAAATCGTAGGAATCATATATAATTCATATATAATCATGAGAAAGGGGGGTTCTTGGTGCAGCTTGGGGAGGGAGCCTGTTGAGTATCGGGTGTTGTGTTGGAGAAGGAGGCTGTTGAGTACTGGGTGTTGTGTTGGAGACGGAGGGAGTTGAGTAGAAGGTTCTTTTCAAGTTCAGCTTGGGGAGGGAGCCTGTTGAGTATCGGGTGTTGTGTTGGAGAAGGAGGCTGTTGAGTACTGGGTGTTGTGTTGGAGACGGAGGGAGTTGAGTAAGGTTCTTTTCAAGTTCAGCTTGGGGAGGGAGCCTGTTGAGTATCGGGTGTTGTGTTGGAGAAGGAGGCTGTTGAGTACTGGGTGTTGTGTTGGAGACGGAGGGAGTTAAGTAGAAGGTTCTTTTCAAGTTCAGCTTGGGGAGGGAGCCTGTTGAGTATCGGGTGTTGTGTTGGAGAAGGAGGCTGTTGAGTACTGGGTGTTGTGTTGGAGACGGAGGGAGTTGAGTAGAAGGGAGCTCAAAAAGTCTTCCAAACAAGAGCCTCAAAAGTGAGTCCGAAAATCGTAGGAATCATATATAAATTCATATATTATCATGAGAAAGGGGGGTTCTTGGTGGGTGCACATGACTAGATATATGTATATTTATATATACATATATATATATATACACACACTCGTGATCGTAGGAGGAGGGAAATCATTACAATATGCGTACTGGTACCACGAATACGCATACAATGTCGCTCTTCATATTGTGAGTAGTACGAACTGTTCTGATGCTGTATTTGAATAGGGCGACACTTAGTAATAATAACAACGCTGTTACGATAACCAAGGCAACGACGGCACTAACGTAACTTTGCGGCGGTCCGCGCGGATTTCATGTCCTTCCGAAGCCGCGCACCAAAGGTCGTCACTCTTGCCTACCTAGATTTCTGATCAACCGTGCTTCCGGCGACTTCGTACGCACGGTGGACATTCCAGCCCTGTTTTTCAAGATGCTCTGATGTCGAATTCCGCCCTACTTTGCCTTCCCCGTTTCCGCCATACTTCTGGGTATATTTCCGCCCTACAGTCGGTCCTGATTAGTAGGTCGACCCTGCCAAAGGTTACCCTTGTGTGCTGTGTCTCGCGTCTCATGCCTCCTGCACTCCTATGGCCATGTGGCCCTCGGAAGGGTTTTGTGTCCTCTCGCGTGTCCTATCCAATCAAGTCCGACTGTACTTCTGCTGAGGCGGATACTTCCGCCCTGAGGCGAAACCGACGAACCCGCGTGCGTCCTCCAGCAGTCCTCCGCACTCAGCCGCGAACTCTTGGGCCAAGGGCAGCTGAGGTCGGCTCTTCCTCCTCGTCGTCCTCCTCCTCCTCCTCCTCCTCCTCCTCCTTCTCCTCCCCCTCCTTCTCCTCCTCCTCCGCTCCCCCCTGGTTCCTTTCCTCTTCCTCCTCCTCCTCTCCCCCCTGTTCCCCCTCCTCTTCCTCCTCCTGCTCCTCCTCCTCCTCCTCCTCCTCCCACCTCCATGCTCAGCCGTCGTCCGGGTTGCGAGGTCCTTTTCGGCACGCAGGGTGCTGCTGCAGGACCCCGTCCATCGGGACAGCTGCCATTCGCGCCTCTGGTTGGCCGCGCTCACTAGGCAGATGCGGAACCCTCCCCGAAGCTCACACGCGCTGTTTTTTCGGCGACGTATAGTTTTCACCCCTGCTCACGCACCGTCTGGTGCAAGGCGTACTTGACTTGACTTGACTTGGGCTATTGTGCGCGCGTTGGCCGCGCGCCTAGGATCAAAGACGTCGCGTACTTGGCCAAGCACTGCTTGCACTCGGACGCCGACATCACCTTGGCCTCGGTCAATGCCCCAGCGGTTCCGCCTGGCATTTGGCAGCCACCAGGTTTCGCGCCCGAGGCCCCTGCGATGCAGTTGGACACGCTGCTCAGGGCCCTCGGCGTCGTTGCGCCCGCCGTCGAAGTGGCTGTGCCCAAGGGGATGAGCAAGCAAGCAGCCTCTCCAGAAGTTGCTGGCAGCTTGTCTGTTGTAGCGGAGGTGGGCATGCGCCCTGTCGCAGCAGCCCCCACCTCGCCCGACATGTCTCAGCAGCCGCCGACAGTTTCGGCACGATCTGGGCAGCGCCACAGGATCTGCCAGCGAAGGATCTCTGACATTCTCTCGCAGTACGACCCCGACTCTTTGTTCAGGATCGACTCCTGGCTGACCAAGTACACGGGCTCGGAGGATCTGCTCTATTCCAAGGTGTGCAAGAAGTACGGTGTCCAGCCGTCTCCTCTCTTATGAGGGTCTTGCTCTTTGTTCAGAGTGTAGCTGAGGGGCGCGTAGCGTTTGTGCAGGCTTTCTTGTCGTGGGGAGCCCCCATTCGCTCTCCCCGAGGGCTCAATTTGCTTGTGCCCCCTCCCGGCACCTCTCATCGGGTATTTTTTATGATGCTCTGCCCCCCGGGGGGCCTTCCAGTGTCCATCGGAGAACGCCTCGCTCCATGCCCGTCGTCGCACACACACACACCTCCCTCCTCCCTCCTCCCTCCTCCTCCTCCTCCTCCTCCTCCTCCTCCTCCGACTACGGCTGGTAAGCGGCGTTCTGTGGATATTATCAAACAGCGTAGGCGCACTGCTGCCCAGAAGGCTCGTAAAGTTAGGTACTTAACGAAGTTGGTGAAGAAGGCCTCGAAGTTGTATAAACCTGGAGTTTTAGCTGTGGGGACCTGGGGGCACCAAGTGGTAGGTCTTTCTCCGACTCTGGTCCAGAACGTTCGGGGCCAGGCTGCTGTGTGCTCTGGTGCTTGGCATGCGGGGCTTGTTCTACTACGATTCGTGGGACCTTTGGAGGACCTCAGAGTGACCCCATTTATCGACTTCGGCGTGAGCATTTGGAAGGTTTTGCTTCGGCCTGGGCCTCTCTGGATCCTGATTCAAAAATCAAGGTTGCCGTGCTTTGGAGGAGTAAGGTGCAGGAGTACTCCACCATACCCGCTAATAAGATATGGCGTCGTGTGCGTGGCCCCGTGGCGGCCACGGTTGCAGTGTTGCTTGATCTAGGATGGCTGCCTCTCTCTCCTGCACGCTGGCGCGACGATCGGGGTGTGTTGCTCCAGTTGGCCCAGCCAGACTTCCGTGTGCACCTTCGCCGCTCTATTCAGCTTACGTGCGACGCCTTGATTTGGCGTAGAGCTTCTGATCATTACCTAGGAGGAGGTGTTGAAGGAGGTGTTGATTTTACCTGTATTCGGAAAGAGTATCAGAGGATGGGGAGAGAGTTGGATTATGAAGGGCAGTCCATTTTATTGAACACCATATCGGGCGGGTTTTGGACTGAAGCACGGCTTCACCATGCAGGTTATGAGGCTTCTGCTGCAGGCATCTGTGTTCGGTGTGGGGAGAAGATGGAGACCCCTTACCATCGCTTTTGGGAATGTGCCATGAATGAGTTTAATCCTGACACGACGGTGGCTGATTCGGCCCATCTTGCGGAGCGTGCTGCTCATGATGATTGTCCAGCTCTTTGGTGCCGCGGGCTCATGCCGCTTGATCGCACCACGGGGCACCTTCCCGACCCGCTGGATCGCACCTGGTTCTGGGGCTCGTTCGAAGATCGTGAGGTGAAGGAAGGAGGAGTTTGGGGGATTGACGGATCGGGGGGGAGGTTTGCTAAGGATGCCAGACTAAGGAGGTGCGGGTGGGCGTGTGTACGCCTGTCCACCACCCTCGATGGCATCGACGGTGGCTTTGCAGGCAATCTCCCAGGCCCTGACCAGTCGTCCCCGCGCGCGGAGCTCCTGGCGCTGATTTTCGTACTCAGGTATACGTTGGGCAGAGTTTTGATTTTCTGCGATTATCTTCATGTGGTGCGAGGTTTCCGTAGGCCGCGTGCGGCCCTATGTGGATGTGATGTGATTGATCTGTGTGTGGTTCTCTGGCAAGTTTTGGATCAGCGTGAAGGTGAGGTTGACCTCAGATGGACCAACAGCCACCCCACGGAAGCCCAAGTCAGCGCCCTTTACCTCGCTCGAATCGAACGCCTTTTGAATGGTGCTGCCGATGCATGTGCAATCGAGGCCGCTAAGAGGGCTGAAGTTCCTGACGCGTGCTCGGCACGCACTTTGTTGCAAGATGATCTGCATGTTGCTATTCTTAGGCGGCTAGTCGCCATCCAGCGTGATGTTTTCACGACGTGTGCACGTGACGGCTTGTACGCGCGCGTAGGGCGTGATGAGGGTCCCAGCACGTGCGACGGAGGGGCGGGCGGTCCTTTGCGCAGGAGCGTGTAGCGCGTGTGCGTGCGCAGGGACACTGCCCCGTAGTGCCCCGCACGTTGATCAAGTGCAACTTGTGCCATCGGATGTTTAGCACACGTGGAGCGCTGGCTTCTTTCTGGCCTGACGAGTGCCAGGGCAGCCGCTTCGCTCGCTTCGCCGCGCCTCATAGTGAGGGCGAGGATGAGGTTTCGGCCCCTGGCCCTGTTTTGGAGGGTGCTGCTGCTCACCCATTGGCCATCCACTGCCACGAGACCCATTCCTTGGCCGTGCTGAATGGAATTTTGTATTGCTCCACTTGCGGGTGTTTCGCGGCCCAAAGTGTCCGAGGCCTGCGGGGGACGTGCGCGCCTCCCACCCGAACGGGGTTGGAGGTGCTTGATCGGCTTGCGCGAGGGCTCCCGCCGAAGTCGGGAATGTCATTCCCTCGTGATTGATGTGGCTGATGCGGCCGAGCCAGCACTCGGGATCCGCGCGTTCGCCATAGCGCCATAGCGCTCCTCCTCCTCCTCCTCCTCCTCCTCCTCCTCCTCGTACTCCTCCTCCCTCCTCCTCCTCCTCCTCCTCCTCCTCCTCCTCCTCCTCCTCCTCCTCCTCCTCCTATTCCTCCTCCTCCCTCGTCTCCTCCTCGTCCTCCTCCCTCCTCCTCCCTCCCCTCCTCCTCCTCCTCCTCTCCTTCTCCTCCCACCCCCCTCCTCTCCTTCTCCTTCTCCTTCTCCCTCGTCCTCCTCCTCCTCGTCCTCGTCCTCCTCCTCCTCCTCCTCCTCCTCCTCCTTTCCCCTCTCTTTCCTATCATGCTTCTCCTCCCGGTCCTTCGTGTGCCCTCGAGGTACTGACGCCTGCGCCCGTGGAGGACGACTTCGTCATCAGGGGCCTGTGCTACCACCCGGTGCCGCTCAGGACCGCCCCCCTCGTTCTCCCCCCCCCTTCCTGTATCCTTCTTTCTGCCAGGATATGGTGGCGCGCAGAAATCATCGTCCCTCGTCCTCCTCCCGGAGGGGGGGGAGGGAGAGGGGGGGGAGGAGGAGGGGGAGGAGGAGGGGGAGGAGGAGGAGGAGGAGGAGGAAGAGGAGGAGGAGGACGAGGAGGAGGAGGAGAAGGAGGGGGAGGGGGGAGGGGAGGAGGAGGAGGAGGAGGAGGAGGAGGAACTGTGGCGCGCAGAAGTCACCCGAGTTCTCTCCTCGTGGCCCTCCCGCGTCTGAAGCTGCTCCTCTTCCTCCCCCGCCCGCTGCTCACCTCCTCCCCCTCCCGCTTCTCCGTTGTCCCCTCTATTTCGTCCTCCCCTCCTCCTCCTCCTCCTCCTCCTTTTCCACCTTCTTCCCCTCTTGCCCCTCCTCCTCTTCGCTGCTTTTCCTCCTTCTCATTATATTGCCGCTCCTCCTCCCCATGATCATCCGTCATCCTCTCTCGTCTTCCTCCGTGTCGCCTTGTCCTACAATTCCTCCTCCTCCTCCACTTCTGCCTCCGCCTCCTCCTGCTCCTCCTTCTCGTTTCTGTCTTTCTCCTGATCCTCCTCCTTTTCCTGCTGTTGCTCCTCCTGCTCCTCTTTCTCTTCTCCTGCGCCTTCTCCTGTTCCTCCTCTTTCTTCTTACTCCAGGCTAGACATCAGGTTACCGCACTAACCACATCATGCAAAGTGTGTGAAAGAGAGAGAGAGAGAGAGAGAGAGAGAGAGACAGAGTCGACGCTGATCCCCCCCCATACTTACCACCCCTCCACTATCCTGCGGGGCGGTCCTGCATGCCGAAGTTGATACAGAAACCCCTCGACTCTGCGAGGCGGCCGAACCATACACGACACCCTCGGATGTTATTGAAATTCATTAGCGCAGCTACCTCTGGTACATGGGATGGCGTGTGTCTGACATTGCACATGGCATGCTAACATAACAGGTGCACAGGTGTACAGCACATATATATACATATATATATATACATATGTATACAGACAACACTGATTGACAAACGAAGCTTTGCGTTGTCTGCACGGATCACTAGCTGAACTCGTTTGGGCAACCACGGCATGCCCCAAACAAAATTGTCTGTTCTATAACTCCTCGGGGACATTCTGGCTGAACGCTCGTTAGGGACTCCCCAATATTCATACTACGGTTGCGCATACTCAGCTACAACTTCACGGGAACGAATCATATACAGTAGATCTCTTAGTTGCTCAGGCTTTGTTAAACCTATCACATCAACATATATAGGACCGAAACTATAGGACATCTCCGAATTAGCACTGCACATGTTTGAGACTAGTGTGTCCCAGCGTGGAGTGCCGTCAGACAAATAGGCTATATATCGGTTTGCCGTAGGCATTCTGGGAATGACGGGTGCCAGATCGTCTTCGAGCTGCGTCTCAACTCCTCGGCAGGTCGGGTGCACAGTGCGACATTGCACGGATCCTTCACGTGTGGTCCCAGTAGAACGCTTTGCTCGAATTTCTGCGAAATCTGCTCGGCGGCCAACGCTTCTCATCGCCTTAGCCATCATATGGGTTTCGGCCCTTCTCCTGAGAATCTCCTGCTCGCTTGCTGGCCAGAACTGTGTCTGAAGTACCGCTAAGCATTTCGAGGATCCGTGCCTCAGATGCTTCAGCAGTCGGATGTTGTTAAACAACCTCCTTGCCACACGACTGACACTGTGAGCTTTCCGCCACGCTCCCTGCCGCGTCCAGCGCGGGGTGGCGGACAGTGCGATGGTGGTGCCATGCTCCTAAAGTCTTGAGCACCGCGCCACAGTCGTGGCAGGGAAAAAGGCATGTGGGTTCAAATGGCCCTAGACATGATGGACTCTCGAACGCAGCTTGCCTACAAGTCATGTGTAACTCTTGGTGCCACTGGCTAAGCTGCTGTCTATTGAAATGGTCATTTACTGCTGCCCTTGCTAGGGCCGTGCAAAATGCTTTCCATGAAAGCAAGTTGTTTCTAGTCAGAGCTATCCACCATTCAGCATCACCTACGGGCTGGAGCTTATCGGGGACCTTTACGAGAGAGGCCATCTACTGGAGGTCTTCTAGGAGAGCCTGGGCCCACGAACCCTCAGCTTGAACTAGAAAATTCGAACGTCCACACTAAAGCATAGGGTCCTGTCTTGAGCAACTTGGGCAAGTATCTTAGCCTGCGGACACGAATAATATCGGAAGCTGGGAGTACCTGCAAAGACAGATACACATCCGCATCGCTAGCCATCGCCTGGCTGGCATAATCATACGCCTGTCCTGTCGCAGCACGCACACCTGACAATTTTTTCCTGTCGGAAGCTTTTCCGTCGTGACGTCGAGCAGCGACCACACGTGCGCATTGTAAAGAAGGCGGCTGAAACAGAAAGACTTAGCATACTGCAGCCGATGTTTGGTCTTTAGCCTGTCAACCTTGAAAACATTAGCACGCAATGGCCCAACGTCGCCTGCTTGTGTCTGCTCTCTGTAGGCAACCTCTGGACGTATGGCTCCGTCACTGCAGATCATGGTTCCAGCATTTTCATACCGTGTAACGATGCGTGCGTACAAACCACTCTCAGGAACATGCAAGTACTCGCCTAATGCCTCAAGCTCTCCCAATCTGGGTAGCTTTGGGACCCGCAGGTATTATTATTGTACCTGCCTTTCCTTTTTCAAAATTAAGCCAAAACCCTCTTATAGCTAGCTTCTCGTATACTATGCATATCGTCCTTTGTGCGACGTGCTTCGATTGGCTGGTCTCTCGAGCTCCCGCAACAGATGTGAGGCCATCCACATAAGATGATCCTTCTGCCAAAGCCACTCCTTGTCCAGGAGCAAAGCAATTCTCCGTAGCCTCGCCGATCTCTTGCGTCGTGACCATGCGATCTTCGTCATTCATCCTTTCTGTGACAGTAGCATGCACCGGGGCAAAAGCCAATGAGAACATACTGTCTGCTGGCGGCGAGCCTGCCTTCGTGCCACTAGTGGCATACGCACAATTTTCGGCCCCCTGGACTCCAAACCAAGTGTCGTACTGGCTTTCGGCCAAGTGCTTTTTGAAGTGAGGAAGGGGATGGTCAATCATTGAATAGCGCGCGCCTCGCCATGCGCTGACGCGCCAGTCGGCGGGCATCTTCGGCGGCTTCCACGCTTGAACACTAAGCGCGGCGGCGGCGGTCCTATGGGCTCAGGCGCAAGCACGCGCGTCCGCTGAACCGCCGTTTCAAGGCCCGCAAGCGGGGGCAGGCCCCCCTCGCGCGGGAGTGCCGCTTGTCGGGTGCGCGGGCAGCCCGTGGGCGAAAGATCTCGTCAGCCACCCCCCTCGCGCCCCTGTTCTGGGCGAGAAGACCAGCCGTCGACGCCCCCGGGCCCGGTTGATCCTCTGGCGGCTCCATGTCTAAAAAGGGACCCTCTCAAAGCATCTGCGTGAATGCCTGGTTCAGTGATGGCGGGAGGTTCATAGCGTGGACTGCCGCTTCAAGCTCCGCCTCAGTGCCAGGAAGCGGGAGCAACAACTATCGGAGCACAGCGTGGAATGCCGACTTGATAACAGAGAAATGCGATGCCTATTATCTTCACATGTCTACACATATCGATGAATGTGCGTGTCATGTGTGACGAGAAATCCGTACCTCTCTGGGGCATTCCTCCGCATTGCAAATCATGTAAGAGCCTAGCTGCTAGCCTGACAAGCCTTGAGCGAAGAAATTGAAAGTGGAGTTCAGCAACATGGTTAGCCCCGAGGATCTCACGCAGATTGTTAAGATACCTACTGTCTAGACCTAACTCAGGTTGAGCCACAGCCCATCCTCCATTCATGTCTAATGGTTCGATTTCGCTTAGCTGCATCTTAACAAAACGGGGGTGCCAATGCTCTGGAGCCTGCTCGGCAATGCATTTGAACAACTCGTCTCCAAGCTTGTCTTGGCGAACTGTTTTTCCCATCTCAGCTTCCTTGAAACTCCTCTCAAGACTGCTGCGGGACGTGATGCACTGGATATCCTGGACCGGCGGCAGCGGTGATCTGGTGATGCGCTCACTGGTAGCGCTGCTGCAACTGCGTCTTGGCCTCGACTGAGGCAGGCTCCGCGCGCGCGAAGGTATTGAACTTGCTCTCCGCAAGTTGTCTGTCATCAACTAAAACTTGGCCCTGCGGATCCATTTCCATTGGCAAGCCTGATTGGGAATACGTATCCTTCGCCCCCCAGATCTCAAATGTTTCTAAACATGCCCCCGTTCCTGCCTACACATGTGGCTGGTGACATCTTGTTTGAGTTGTTCCCCGAACTCTTGCAAACACTTGAGCCCATCTTGGCGGATGCGCCTGCGTACGATCGCATGTGTGGTTTTCAAAAAACCCGCCAGCTTGCACGCCACCTGTTGAAGACGCAGATCCTCGCCATCAACAACTTCGCCTGAGAGAGGGATGTATCGCCATATCATCTCAAACTCACGAAACTATGTGTGGGAGGGATGGCTCCGTACAGGGTTGAGGCAGGTGATGAGAGGTCGGACATTCTGATCGCGATATGCCCGTAGCGCACCACGGACCTGGCGGCGACGTTGGATGGCTGCCAACGTGGGCGCAGAGATGTATGGACGTAACGGCTCCTTTGCTTCAGCTGGGAAACATTGGACATCAGTTTCATACCAGGCAGCTTGCAACTGATGGTAGTGTGCATTCACTCCAGTACTATGGCGAGTGTGTGGTATGTTGGTGGTTAAACTAGCGAGTTTCCCTGCTCTCTCGGAATCTCGTTTTTTTTTTTGTTGTTTTGTTTTTTGTCAATCATGGGCCTCGAACTTGGCGCGCAGGGTCCACGAACGACAGACCACACAACGAACAGTGTACTGATCCTCATAGCCTCGCATGGTCAAACTCATTGTCTACCCAATGGTGTGTTACGCACAACATCCAGGCGGTGTCGCTCACCGTCAGACCCGACGTATGTATACCCGTCCTTGGCTGAGGGGAGGAGGGTGGTGGGGGCACGTAAGGATGTTTGGAACACCAACTCATGACACGTATCCCTTTCCGAATATTGTGGTTGCTTCCATTTTTGGCCCCCTATTCGGTCAGAAATATCAGGGCGAACCTTCGTTGGCATCCAGCATACTAAACTCGATCTTACACATGTGTGTATCGCAAGCTCGTCCCACCACTGATGGTTTTCCTCCTCCGTTCCCACATGCTGGTGAAGAGCGTGGCCCACAACAATGATCGTCTGCCGGTGCGGGGCGTTGACCTGGCATATTCAAAGTCGGGGCTGAGGGGCAAGAGATCGCACATGCTATGGTTTTAAGTCTTTGGCCTTGTCATTGACCTTAGCAGCTGGTTGGTTAAGATTGAACCAAGCTTCGCACCCCCAATTGCCCCGAACAGCATCAGAAGAGCAAACGACAAAACCGTTCACGATTTTTGAGCCTACTGGTGTGCGAGCTTCTTGTGCTTCGACTATATTTGCCTCGAGCATGTGCATCTGTGCGCGGATCCCCTGTCCGCTTCTCTTGTGGCTCGCTTCCTGATCTTTTGCCGTTAAAGCGTTGTATGAAGCGAACCTGGTCCGTATATCAACGGATGAGGGAGAATGAGGTCTTGGGGTCCCTGATCGATCATTGACAAAAGGGGGGGGGCGGCAAGGGGGTATCTTCAAAAAGCTGGGTACAAATGTCTCCTTCTTGGGTCGCCGCACGGCTTCCCGAATTGTCCTGGTGACATACATTGCGCACATATTCGGATGTCTTATCAAGCCATGCCCACTCCAACGCGGCCTCGGCGTATGCCTCTGTGCTGATCTCCTGCGGATGAATGCATAGGAAATGCGTGATATCGCTAGCTACGTACTCGGCGAGAGCGTCATCAATTTCGTTCCAAGGATTGTTCGTATCCCCTACCTACTTCTCCAAATAGGTACTGGCCCAAATTCGCTAGTTCCTGCTGGCTGTTGGGGATAATCTCTGCAGTCGTTATCCCTAGACCAGAAAGCGAATCGCTCCAAAAAATAATCTCGGGGGGGCTCTCCTACTCTTTCCCTCTTAGGTAGCGCTACCCCCAATATCCAAATAATGGCTTAACAACATGCATAGAGCTCTTCTGTCGTGCTGCTAACCAACGGCCATGGATGTTCAATCGCGCTGGTTTCAGTCAAGCGACCTGCGGCTCCTTCTCCCAAGCTTAGGCCATCGCTAGTCCGTGCAGTGACGACGAAGGCCCAACTTGCCATCTGCGTGTCGGTGGGCAAAGATCCCTTAGTGTAAATGTGCAGCGCATTTCCTATCCCCTCCATAGGCTGTGCAATCTCTAACACCACTTCTGCTGCTGTTACAAACTCAACACGCCGCACAACTCTAGCTAGATCGAAGCCTACCCCACAGGTCTGAATAGCATCCTCCATCACTCTATTAGCCCCAGTGATGCTGCAGGTGGTTGTCTCTCTAGACCGATCTGACCATCGTTCGATTGAAATGGGCATGTGTTTGCCCGAGCTGGACTCCTGCTCGAATTTCTGGCTGTTAGTTGGCGTCTCTGGAGATGCGAAGCCTCCCGAAACAGAAGCTGGGTCGCCCGATCCTGCGAGAGCAAGAGGGGCCTCAGAAGTCTCAGTAGAAGGCGTCGATGGTGCTGTCGCTGCAGTTTGCCCACGGCGCTCGCGCAGTCGTCGAACGTGTCCACTTTCTGAGGGACCGCCACCTCACTGAACGGTTTCTGGCACGATATATCCACGTGCACCCTCTTGGGCGGCGACGAGCCTAGTACTCGTCGTCCATCTCTGCAGCACCCTTGCCTCTGGCTCCCTTCCCCTTGGACGTCGGGCGCCTCCGGAGGGTGCTCTGGCGGCTGCCGCTGCTGCTGCTCGTCGCCGCCGCCCCCGAGGTTGCTGCTGCCACCGATGCCTCTGCCGGTATGATTCTCCGCCTCCGCGGTCGCGCCGAGCTGCATGCCGTGGCCCTGCAGCGCTTTCACTATCACTGTCAGTGCCGAGCACGTGGTCTGCTGTGCGGCTTGGATGGCTGCCATCTGTGCTGCCATCGGGTTTGGCTGCGACACGGCTCGAGGCGGGGGGCGAACGTCGGTCATAGGAACAACACCATCTCCGCCCGACAGGGGGCCTCCCCTCCACCTGCGGCGATAGCTTCGGTTGTCTCCCTCTCCTCCTTCATGCTCTTGATGAGCAGCTCGAGCTCCGCATTCTCGCTGAGCGGCTCCTCGATCTCCTCCTGGAGATTAATCATTTTCTGCCTCTTGGTGCCGACCTGCTCCACAATCTTCTCGAGTCTCGTGCGCAGGCCGAGGATTTGGGACGCGATCGGCTTGGTGCTGAAGATCGCCTGTTTGAGAACGGCAACCTCGGTCTTTTCTTCGTTGTTGCTGTTGATGGCGGCACGGTGCCCATGCCGTAGACGCCCTCGGCCGGAGGCCGAGAAAGTAGTTGGAGGTGTAGAAATGCCGGCCAGACGTCGCCTTAAGCCACACCCGGCCGGAGGCAGACGAAGTGGTGAAACACCACAACCAAAAATAGTCACCAACTCAACCTAACCAGCTCGCTTCCGAGTCGGGCGGGGAGAGGGAGGGGAGGAGGTGGGACGAGGCCGGCGCCGTGACCTCTCCGGTAGGGACTCCAGCCTCCGCCGGGAGCGGCGGCCGGGCGTCGGGGAAGCGGGAGACAAGTCCCGCGTTTGGCTCTGCAGCGTGCAAGGCCTCGCACCACACCACCGCACCACCAACCGAGGGAAGGGGCGGGGGGTGATTCAGCGAGCGAAGAACGGTATTTTATACGGTAAGGGTATAAACTTTCCAGCCGCCCAGGGACAGGCGCCCCCGACAGCGAAAAAGTTTATTTTATACGGTTCTTCGCCCGTTAAGTGATCGTCGTCGGGGTCTTGGTCGTCAAGGTGGCCGTCTGAAGCCTCGCCGTCGGCCCCCGCCGCCGCGTCCTCCTGAGCCGGGCCAGGAGGGGGGCGAGGAGGAGGTGGCGCCAGTCGCCGCTTCGACGGCGGAGCGCCGTCTAGGTCGGCAGCCGCCGGCCGTCTGGCCGCCTGCCCGCGCGGGGCCGGAGCAGTCACGACGTCCCCGGTCCTCCTGAGGGACGGGGACGTCCTTCAGGAGGGCCGGGGAGGAGAAGGAGGAGGAGGAGGAGGCGGAGGAGGAGGAGGAGAACGGATGCGGATGAATCAGGAGGAGGAGAGAGGAGGAGCGGAGGAGGAGGACGGGGGAGGGGGTCTCCACCCGAGGAGGGCCAGGCCAGGAGGAGGGGGAGGAGGAGGAGCGGGCCGCCGCTCCGAGGGCGGGGCGCCGCCTGGGCCAGCAGCAGCCGGCCGCCGAGCCGCCGGCCCTCCAGGGGCCGGGGCCGAGCCCGAGTCCCGGGGCAGAGCCGCCGGGATGCGGGTTCCGAGCTTGCACGACAGGACCTGCAGCCGGGAGCGGTCTTTGCTTCGTCTGCTGATGTGCCCGATTCCTGCGGGCGATCACGATCTGGGCCAGTTTCTGCACGCGGTCCTGCACATTTTTCCTGAGCTCTGGCATGTCGTCTTGGTCGGCTGGCGGGGCGATCCATGACGAGTGACTTTGCGCTTCTGCTGGCAGTGCCAGCGTCACATCTCCTGTATTTTTCTGGATCTGCTGGTGCTGCTGCCTGCTCTCTTTGCTGGTCGGGATGGTCTGATGTCGACTGTGTGATCGAGCTCGAGGTGTGCGCCATTCCCATCCGCAATTGCATTTCCGCTGTGTCACGGGCAACGTGGCGCGGCATCTCGAGCATCTCCACCACTGTTCCGACATCGGGCTGCTGCGGTGACTGCTGACCAGCTTCGACGCCCTGGCTGGTCTGAGCAGGACCCGGGCCCTAGCTCGCACGGCCCAGTGGCGCCTGTGCCAGGCTGGCTCCCAAGACCTTTGTCGGCTGGGAGGAAAAGAAGGATGTAATTCAGGAGGGAAAGAAACACACAGACACACTTAATCGTCGATTCCCCAGAAAGTATGGGAAAATATGGGAAGTGGGGGGGAAGACAAAACCCCAGAAAATATGGGAAGATATGGGGAATGTTTTTATTTGTGTGTATTTATTTTGTGTGTCCTGGGGCCCCTTCTGTAATCGTGGGAGAAAAGTGGCGGCGGATGCCCCCGCTCCGCTTCGCAAGACCTGGCCCTGGATCGGGCTGCCGTTGCCCGATCCGGGGCCCAGCCCTCTCCTCTCCTCCTGCTCCTCCTCCTCGTTTCGTGCCCTTGCCTCCCTTCGCCTCCTCCTCTTCCTCCTCTCCTCCTCCTCCTCCTCCTCCTCTCCTCCTCTCCTCCTCCTCCTGCTCCTCCTCCTCCTCCTCTCCTCCTCCTGCTCCTCCTCCTGCTCCTCCTCCTCCTTCGCCTTCTTCTCCCCCTCCAGGGGCCCACTCCCCCTTGGCGCCCTCCCGCTCCCGCTGCCCAGGACTCCCGCCGGCTTCGCGGAGCTCTCGCAGGACGACTGGATGTCGGAGCGGTCGAAGCCCTTGTGGGGCCCACGGTACCGCGGCGATCTGAGGTCAGAGGAGGAAAAGGTACCGATACCGCTACCCTTGCCCTGTTGCCGCATTTTCGGGCCCCCTGGGTCCTGGGAAGCCCTCGTCGCCACGGCTGGATCCGTGTCGAAGTCCTGAGCAGGACGCAACTCGGGAGAGGTCCACTGAGCAGCGACGTCGGTACCTTTTGCTTTCTCCGTGAGGGTCGTTCGATCTCTGGGAGCGAACATGGTGCGCCTGTTCCTCATGAATCCCGACAACAGCCACATGAATTTCTTGGACGAGGCGTTCAGTGTGGGCCTCTACGTAGCCGTCGGGCTAGACTCGAAGCACCCGGAGGGCTCGGACTGTCAGCAGAGCGGCTTCAACTGCTACGAGCAGTTCAAGAGCACGTATTCGCGGGCCCTCCGGTCTGGCCTCCTGATGGCTGACAAGACGTACCACCCAGCGCTGATGTACGTGACGATCCATGATTTCTCGAAGCATCGAGGTGTTGATGCGAGTGATGCGGACATCGCGCGGGCCATCGTTAGCGCCTTCGACGGGATATTGGATGCCGAGAGGGAAGAGGGCATGACTGGAAGGGCAATCAACTTTACAGTGACCTTCTCCAATTTTACCCTCTCGAACACGGCCATGCAGGACATGCACACTGCCATGCAGCATCCAGACGCGTTCGATGGCTACCAGCCCAACAATGACGTCGCTCTGGCCTACGAGCACAGGTGGACCCACAGCTTCATCGCAGAGGGAAACGCACAGGCCGTGCAGTCAGATTTGATAGACAAATACCAGCTGAAGTTTCCCTCGACGCCCATGTTCATTCCGGAGGAGGAAAAGGTACCCATACCGCTACCCTTCCATAGTTTTCCCCCTTTTTAGCCCTCCTGGGAGGCCCTCATCGCCACCGTTGGATTCGCCCCGAAATCCTGGTCAGAGCAAGCCCCAGGAGAGGCCCAGGGAGTAGCGACATCGGGTCTTTTTGGCTCCCCCATCTTCGCCGAATACCGTAAGCCCGCGAATGCTGGCTTCGACCAAGTGGGCGAGGTTCTCAGCCTCGCGGGGAACTCGTCGCTCTTCCTGGGGCTGTTCTACTTCCAGTATCAGGTGTCCAACTGGGACGCGGGCTCCAAGGGGCAGTCCGGCCTTTTCGGCCTCGGAGAGCACATCATCACCACAATGGACTACTTCGGCAAGGACTGGGGACCAGCCACGGTGGGCCCTGCAAACGATGGCCGTACTAGTTCCGTTCTGCTTTGTTTTGTTGCCTTTCTGGCGCGTTTTTTCTCCCCTGGCTCCGTCGCCAGAGTCTTGTATTGGTCCCTGGGCCAGTTCCAACCCCGGAATTGTTTTTTTTTTTTTTTTTTTTTTTTGTTCCGCCGCTTTCGGGCGCAGTTTTATAGTTGTTTTTTCTTTGCTGCAGTTTTCGTGCTCCAGACCCAGACATGCGACGTCCTGACTTTGTCAGGGCGGCGTCCAAGTCCCGACCCCTTCCCTGGGGCTGGTTTTTCGTCCTGCGTCGCTTTTTGCAGGCCCTGGGGCCCGGCGAGGGCCGCCAGGGGCTGACAATAGCGAAGCACCGCCCGCTCTGATTTTTTCTACGACGCGCTCCTCTTCTTCCTCCTCCTCCTCTTCCTCCTCCTCCTCCTCCTCCTCCTCCTCCTCCGCCCCCTCCTCCTCCTCCTCCCCCTCCCCCTCCTCTTCCTCCTCCTCCTCATCTCTCCTCCTCCTCCTCCTCATCTCTTTCTCCTCCTCCTCCTCCTTCTCTCCTCCTCCTCCTCCTCCTCCTCCTCCTCCTCCTCCTCCTCCTCCTCCTCCTCATCTCTCCCTCCTCCTCCTCCTCCTCCTCTCCTCCTCATCTCTCCTCCCCCTCCTCCTCATCCCTCCTCCTCCTCCTCCCTCCTCCTCCTCCTGTCCAGCGAGCACGGCCACGAGAGAAACGGCCCCGCCCCCCCGCGGCACGCGCCACGGAGCGGGCCCGCCGGCGGGGAGCCGGCGGCCCGCGGGAGCCCAAGGTCTGCGTTCGTGTGCCTCTCGTCCCAGTGAAGTGCGGGCCGGGGGCCAAAAGTATACCCCACCGCCACCTCCGTCACCCCCTCCCCCTCTCACGAAGAAGAAAAGCAATAATAATGATAATGCAAATCATACGAATAAGAATAATGATACTAATCGTACTAATACTAATAACAAGAAAAATACGAATAATAATAATATCAATAATCGTAATAATAATAAACATAAAAATACTACTAATACTAAGAGTAATAATAATAAGAAGAAGAATAATAAGAATAATAATAATAATAAGAACAAGCAGAGGAGGAGTAATAAGAATAACAAACGTCAGGAAGAACTGGCCTGGATCCGCCACAGGGGATCTGCGGTGCAATGCATCAAAGCAGGCATGTGTTTTTGGGCCGTCTGCGAGTAATTTTGGCACTCTGCGAGTGGTGAGACGCGCTCGGCGGGTGAGGTACGCGCTGGGGCCCGACAGTATACCCCACCACTCCGTCACCCCCTCCCTTTCTCTCGAAGAAACATACACTTGAATCCGCGGATTTCTTGGATCCGCGGATTCAAGATTCCGCGGATTCCTTGGATCTCTTGGATTCCGCGGATCTCTTGGATTCCGCGGATCTCTTGGATCCGCGGATTCGAAGTCCGTGGATGTCTTGAATCCGCGGATTTCTTGGATCTCGGGGGGGCACAGCGCGGATTTCTTGGATCCGCGCTGTGCCCCCCCCCCCCCCCCTCCGGGCGGCCTCCGGCGCCGCTCCCGGCGCGCTCCGCGCGCCGGGAAAGGGGGGGGTCCGCGCACACCGCGCGGAGCGCCAGAAGCGTATGCGGATGGCGTTTTTTTTTTTTTTTTTTTTTTTTTTTTTTTTTTTTTTTTTTTTTCTCTCCGGGGCAGGGGAGGGGGAGGAGGGATCAGGGGCGAAAGAAGGACGTACACGTACATGAATCCACGCTGACGCGGCCCGTCTCGCGAGTCAAGGGGCCGTGTTCATGTGCACAGCTGGGCGCGTACGTCCTTTGTGGGCTCCCTAAGGGAAGTGGAGGGAGGATGACTGGAGGTGGAGGTGGTGGTGGTGGTGGCGGTGGTGGTGGTGTGGACACATCCTGGGGCCCGCGTGCAGCACGTGGGCCCGCCTGCGCGCGTTGGAGCATGCACGCGGCCGCCCGTGCCCACCTCCTCCTCCTCCTCCTCCTCCTCCTCCTCCTCCTCCTCCTCCTCCTTCCCCTCATCCCCCCCCCATCCTCCTCCCCCTCCCCCACCTCCTCCTCCCCCACCTCCTCCCCCTCCTCCTCCTCCTCCTCCCTCATTCTTATCCTCCTCCTCTTCCTCCTCCTCCTCCTCTTCCTCCTCCTCCTCCTCCTCCTCCTCCTCCCGCAAATGTCCGCATCCGCGCTCTCGCAGAGTGGACTCTGGGGTGCGATCGCGCGGCCCGCGCGGTCGCACGGCCGCGCCCCGCGCGGGGCGTGCGCGACGAAGGCGCCCCTCCGCACCCGCGGGGTGCGCAGCCCCAGGGGGTCCCGCCCGCGAGGCGGCGGATGCGGACCCGTCTTGCGCCCACGGTGCGCCCACCACGGGCTGCTCCCGGCAGACTGGCACGGGCGCCCACTCGGCCATCCCGACCACAGCGCCGTCCGGATCACGACCGAGGTGATGCACCCACCCCCCGTCCCTCCCGCGTCCTCCTCGTCCCTCCTCCCGGCGGTCGCGTCGTCCCCTTCTCCCCTGGCTGCTCTGTCCCCCTCGAAGCGGACGCGAGCATTTGTTGTTGTTCGCAGCGGTCACCTGGTCTCTGGGTCGGCCTCGTGCTGGGCCCCAGAAGGTCCGATCGCGGGTCTCTCCAAGGCTGCCCTTGCGCTGTCGTGGAGGAGGCACAGGAACATGCCCGTGAGCTTTCCGGATGACCGAACACGACAATAAGTATGCGTTTCGGATGTCCGCGCGGGTTTCTGGGATCTGCTCTGGACCCCCTTCCCGCCGGAGGCGCCGTCAGGGGGTCCCAGCGCCTGCCCGAGAAGTCTGCGCGCAGCTCCGAAAGTTCATGTTTGCCGTTGTCCTTGATCCATTAGCTTCCTGGGTGAGCCGGCGACGAGCCCTGGGGGGAAATGAGAAGGAGATGGCTTTCTCAGAAGGCTCGGAAGTCCCCCGGCCTTCCGAGAAAGTTTCGAAGCCTTCCCCGAAGACAGAAAACACTTCTCAGAAGGCGCGAGGGCTTCCGAGAAGTCCCGCCGCCTTCCGAGAAGGCCTTCTCCTTCTCACTTCCCGCCTCGCTCGCCGCCGAGTGGACCCATCGTGTCGGCGACGATCTCTCGAGAGGGTGGTCGTCGAAGCCGACGGGTCCCCCTGGCGGGTGCGGGGGGGGGGTCGTGGCTGGTCTCGCGATTGTTCGGCGTATGGTCGTTTTCTTCTTCGAGCTTCAGCGTGTGGTGCCTGAAGTCGCTGTCTGAGATGCGCCAGACGCGCACAGCGAGACAAGCCAGGAGGAGGAGGAGGAAGAAGGAGAACAAACACGAATGCTAATATCAAGACGAGTGCTCAGACGACGACGACGACGACGACGACGACGACGACGACGACGACGACGACGACGACGACGACGACGACGACGACGACGACGACGACGACGACGACGACGACGACGACGACGACGACGACGACGACGACGACGACGACGACGACGACGACGACGACGACGACGACGACGACGACGACGACGACGACGACGACGACGACGACGACGACGACGACGACGACGACGACGACGACGACGGACGACGACGACGACGACGACGACGACGACGACGACGACGACGACGACGACGACGACGACGACGACGACTACTACTACTACTACTACTACTACTACTACTAGCTGCTGCTGCTGCTGCTGCTGCTGCTGCTGCTGCTGCTGCTGCTGCTCTACTACTACTACTACTACTACTACTACTACTACTACTACTACTACTACTACTACACTACTACTACTACTACTACTACTACTACTAAATACTACTACTACTACTTACTAACTACTACTACTACTACTACTACTACTACTACTACTACTACTACTACTACTACTAACTACTACTACTACTACTACTACTACTACTACTACTACTACTACTACTACTACTACTACTACTACTACTACTACTACTACTACTACTACTACTACTACTACTACTACTACTACTACTACTACTACTACTACTACTACTACTACTACTAATACTACTACTACTACTACTACTACTAATATACTAATATTATACTACTATAATGTAGTTCTCTAGTGTAAGTTCGAGGGAGAGGGGGGGGGTTTGGAAGAGGCCGCACTTGCATTGCATAGCTTTCTCGGCTTGAGGAGCGGGTCCCGCTCCGCGCCCGCTCGCGCGCGGCCGCGGCGGGCAGAGGAGCCCCTGCGTGGGGCAGGCGCCGACATGCCGCCCAAGGCCGCGAGGGGCCGCGGGCGGGGGCGGTGGCGCGGGCCGCGGCCGCGGCCGCGCCGGGCGTGGCGCCGGGCCTGGCGCCGCTCGCGGAGGCGGTGGCGGTGCTGGGCGTGGTCGCGGGGCTGGCGGCGGAGGAGCGGGCGGCCTCGCTGCGCTGCCGGGCCCGCCGCCGCCGGGGGCCCCGCTGTTCGCCCCCTGGGGAGGCGCGGCCGCTGGTGGCCTGGCCGCTGGGCCGCCCCCTGGGGCGCCTGTGCTCGGAGGCGCCGCGCCGCCCGCTGCAGCCGGCCGTGGGCGCGGGCGCGACGGGCGCGGTCTGCACCAGGCCGTCGTCGCGGCGGCGCACGCTGGTGGAGGCGACGCGCGGGAGGCCGCCGGAGGGCTGGCGCAGCTGGCGCGCGGCCTCAACGTGCGGCTCACTGACGCGGGCATCCAGGCGGCGCTGGCCGGGCTGCAGCACGGCGCGGCAGGTGCTGCTGGCGGGGCGCCAGCGCGCCACCCTGGCGTTGGAGGCGCGGCCGCTAGCGGCATCGGCGCGGACCTGATGGGCGGCCTCGCCGCGGCTGGAGCGCCGCCTGGAGGGCCGCCGCCAGGGCTGGGCGTGGCCGTGGTGCCGCCCGCGGCAGGCGGGGCGGCGCGGGCGCCAGGCCTCGCGGCAGGCCTCCCAGGGCTGGCACCCCCTGGCGACTCGGCCTGGCTGGGCAAGGGCTTGCAGCCCGCGGCCCTCTCGCAGGTCGGCGCGCAGCCGGGCACGATCGTCGAAGTGCCGACCTTCGACGCCGAGGGGAACTGCGACGGCTCGGCCCTCCTGAAGCTGGGGTTGCAGTGGGCCGCGGACGCGCTCGGCACCTTCGGCCTCGCCGAGTTCGCAGGTGCGTCATCGCCCGTCGCCACGGGCGTGCTGGACGACTTGTGGGCGCAGCCGCCCCTCGTCCACCTGTGCTCCGGGGCGCGGGAGGCCTGCAGCGCCCGCGCGGGTGCTCGCCTCGTGTACCACGTGGACACGCTGCGCGTGAGGACGTCGTCGGGGATCTGCGAGCCGTGGGTGCGCCGTCAGGTCATCTTCGGGCCGCCGAGTGCTGCTGCCGCTGGAGGTGGGGCTGGCGCAGGCGGTGGGGGTGACGACCGCAAGCTCGTAGCCAAGATCGAGGAGCTCAAGAATGCGCTGAAGAGAAAGGCTGGCTCGCGCCAGGACTTGTTCTCAGTGGCGACGAGAAGGCAGCGCAGGGCCGATCCGCTGGTCGATGGCGATGACGGCGACGGCGACTCGCTTTTTCGCGATGCCCCCTCCAGCTCCGGCAACAACAGGATCCACGAGATCGCTCGGGAGCAACCCGGAGCCCTGTTGGATGCCGGCCTTGCGGAGATGGCCCGTTTCCTTGGCGAGCGGGAGGGGGCGGATCACACGTCAGGGGCGAACGCGGCGCTGGTGATGGCCTATCTCACGAGCATCTTCTTCGGCCAGCATCCCCAGTCCACGATCAGCGTGCGCGCCGTGAAGGAGATGAGGACGGTCGCAGCGGCGCTCGACGCCCTTCTCTAGGCGCCTCCCCGAGCTCGGGGACCTCCTGATGCAGAGGCTGAAGGCGTTGGAGACGAGCGTGCGCGACAAGGACTGGGGCGTGGCGAGCCAGCTGGAGCTCACCGAGGAGACGCCTGGGCTGGTGAGCGTGACCGAGCGCCAGGCGGCGGCGCGCCACGCGCTCATGAGGGCGAAGCTCGCGGACCTGCGGTCCAAGGCGCAGGGGCGAGGTGGCGCGGGCTAGGGACTCCGCGGGGGCGAGGGGCGAGGAGCCGCTCCTTCCCTGAGGCGACCTGCCCGCTCGCCCAGCCCTCTGGGCGAGCCCAGCTCCCTCGCTGGCTTGCCAGCGCGCCCTGGCGCCTCGACGGGCCGCCGCAGCCGCCGCCGCCGCGGGCGGGGCCGGGGCCGAGGGTCCGCGGAGGCCGTGCCGCCAGCTGCCCCCCCGCGTCGGGCGTCGCCCGAGAGGCGGTCGCCCTCGCCGAGGCGCGGCGCGAGTCCCAGCAATGGGGCACGGCCGGCGGCGCTGGCGACGGGCCCGCGGGTGGCGTTCGCACCGGAGGTCGAGGCCGTGGAGAGCGCCGCGGGAGATCCTCCTGCCCTGCTGGCGAACGGCGCCACGAGGAAGGTGCAGCTGAAGGGGGGCGACACGGACACCGAGGGTCTACCGCCCTGGGTCCAGCGCCTTCGGTCGCCGACGCCGAGGTTGCGCGGGCAGGGCCGCGGGCCTGCGAAGGGCGGTGGCAAGAGCCGCGGGCGCGCCCGCGGGCGGTAGCCGCCGCCCCTGCCCCTGCTGCTGCGCCCATCTCCGGGCGAGGTCCTCCAGCCGCGGCCCCGCTCGGGCAGGGCGCAGGCGAGGATGCAGCAGCAGCTGACCTGCGGCCCGCGCGCGCTGTCGCAGCAGCCGCCAGGAGCGTGCAGGAGTGCGACGCCACGCACATGCCGCAGGTCCTGCTCGGTTGGTCAGGACTTTGCCCACTCGCCTTGGTCAGGTGGCGCGAGAGCTCACAGCTGTTGGAGGGAGGCCAACTCCTAGGGCTGAAGGGAGGCAACGTGACCTTCTCCCTCTCCCCTTTTTCGCGTTGAGTGATGAGGAGCTCGTCGCATTCGGTGCGAGTGACAAGCCGCAGCTAGTCGCGACCAAGCAGTGGGTATACCTGATGATCATCGCGCTGAACCACCTGTGCGCCAACTGCGCGGCGTCGGAGGAGCGGTGTGTGCTGGCAGGCCCGGCCAGCCCCGCTCAGATGAGGGCCGTGAGGAGGCTGGCGCGGGCAGCCATCCTCTTCCTGAAGAGTTGCCCCACGCCGCTCTCGCCGACGGACTGGGCAGCTGAGCTGGCCAAGAAGCGCGTGGCCTACGACGGCGAGGAGATCGGCACGGCCGAGACGCTGTCGGTGGAGCAGGTGGTCCCGGCGCTCCCGCCTAAAGGCATCGCGGCCTCGGTGGACGCGGTGAAGCTCTGCGAGGGGAACGTCCGGGAGGCGCTGCTCGATGCGGATGCCATGCTGCTGCCGAAGGGTGTGCGGCCGGCCCAGGTCCCGCGCGCCAAGATCTGGGCGCCGCTGCAGACCTGGTACGACCTCGTGGCCGTCCTGTGGGACCGTGGCCTCGTGGAGCCGATCGCCCTGAAGGATGTGCTGCACGTGGACGGGCGGGCCGTGCTGTGCGGGGCGTTCGGTGTGCGCAAGGGGACCGAGCGCACCATCCCGCTCAAGGACGGCACCATGGGTCACGTCCTCAGGCTCATCATGAACCTCGTCCCGTCGAACGTCGTGCAGCGTGTGGTTGGTGGCGACATGGACCAGTTGCCGCTCTCGTCGCAGTGGTCCACGATCGTCTTGCTCGCCCACGAGATGATGCTATGGACCTCCACGGATCGGCAGTGCTTCTTCTACGTGTTCAGGTTGCCGCCCTGCTGGAGGAAGTTCATGGCCTTCGAGGTCCCAGTCCCAGGGCAACTCGTCGGGCGCCCGAGCGAGCCTCGCGTGTACGTTGCCAGCGCCACGGTGGCGATGGGCTGGATCTCTGCGACGGGCATCGCTCAGCACATCCACCGCAACATCTTGCGGCAGGGGTGGCAGCTGTCCGCCTGCCTGCCGAGGGAGGCCGAGTGGCGGCGTGATCGCCCGGCGCCTCTCACGGCCTTGGCTCAGGAGGTCGAAGCTCGGGAAGTCTACATCGATAACTTGGAGGCGCAGGAGGTCGTCACGCGCGAGGACGGCAAGGTGCTCAAGGGCACCGTGAGCCCGCTCCTGCTGGCTGCTCGTGAGGCGTATGCACGGTGCGGCACGCCGGGCGTACCTGCCAAGGACGTGCTCAGGGCCAGCGAGGTGCAGGCGTTGGGCGACCACATCGACGGCGACCTGGGGAGGAAGGAGGCGCCGCGCGGCTACGTGGTCAGCCTCATCTCCCTCACCTTGTGGGTCCTGGGACGCCCCGGTGTGAAGAAGAAGCACTGGCAGATCGTGCTGGGCCGTTGGGTCCGGGTCTGCTCCCACCAGCGCGCGGGCATGGCATGCTTCGAGAAGGTCTGGAGGTGGATGTCCCGCTCGCACCGCTGCTGGACTGTGCCGTTGGCGGTGATGGACGAGCTGCTCCTGGCCATGCAGCTGGCGCCGCTCTACTTCACCGACTTCCGCCTGCACGTGTCGCCTGTCGTGTCCTGCTCCGACGCCAGCCCGAGCGGGGGCGCTGCGTGCGTGAGCAGGGGGCTCTCCTGTGCTGGCGAAGAGGCGCTGGAGCGTGTCGGCCGCGTCCCGTGGCAAGCCAGCGAGGAGGAGGTTGTCTTGCTGAGCCTCTTCGACGGCATTGGCGGGGCGCGGGAGAGCTGGGGAGCCCTTGGCTTGGAGACCCTGTGGTTCGTATCGGCCGAGACCGATGCGACGGCCTCGCGTGTCACGAGGAACGCGTGGCCGAACGTGAAGGAGCTGGGCGATGTGAAGGAGATCTCGAAGGAGGTGCTGCTCACCATCAAGCATGGGTGCGCCCGGGGCCGCAAGCTGATCGTCACCGGCGGCTTCCCCTGCCAGGGCCTCAGCAGGCTCAACGTATCCAGGAAAGGCCTGCAGGACCCCAGGTCAGGGCTCATCAGCGAGGTGATCCGCATATTAGACCTGGTTGTCGAGGTGTTCGAGTCCTGGCAGTGCGAGTTCCTGTTCGAGAATGTGGACTCGGCGGACAAGGTGGACATCGCCGCGGTCTCCGAGCTCCTGGGCGTCCGGCCTCTCAGATTGTGCGCCAGCCAGGTGTGCCACATGCGGCGGCCTCGCCTCTACTGGTGCTCTTTCGAGCTCTGCGAGGTGGGCGGCGTCGCGCTGGTCGACCAGGGCGCCTGGCTGCAGGTGAAGCTGGACGCGGACCCCGGGCCAACCTCGAGGTGGCTCTCGCCTGGTGCCACGTGGGCAGCGAGTGCTGGTCCTGCGGCGCGCCTGCCGACGGCTGTGGGGCGGGGCCGACGGTCCGAGCCCCGGCCGCGTCCGGCTGGCATCAACCAGTGCGACGACGCGGCGCTGGCGAGGTGGGCCGCCGACGACTTCAGCCTGCCCCCCTACCAGTACATCGACCGGCACTGCGTGCTGCACGAGGGCCAGCTGCGCCCGCCGTCGGCCGAGGAGCGTGAAGTCCTCATGGGGTACCGCAGAGGCCACACGCAGGTGGCTGTCACCTCGAGCGTGCTGAAGAGTGACCCGCGCCAGGCCGAGTGCGTGAGGTGCGGGCTCCTCGGCAACGCGTTCCACGTCGAGGTGGTGGCCTGGCTGCTCGGGCACTTGGCCACGCAGTGGGGGTTCCTCGCAGCGCCGCCGTCCGTCGACGAGCTGCGCGACAGGTCGAGGCCCAGGAAGAGCGGGTCGCTCGTCACCCGCGGATTCGCCCCCGAGCAAGCGCTGGCGCTGGACGTGATGAGGCCCACCAGCGCCAAGGGCAGCGACGTCCGCATGTCGACGGGTGAGCTCTTTCATCCCTCAGACTGGCCGCGGCAGCCTATCTCTCCTGGCTGGTGGCGCTGGCGCACGGTGGTGCAGTTTCACTGGCGCGAGGAGGCTCACATCAACGAATTGGAAATGAGGGCCTTTCTCTCAGCGCTCAGGTGGCGGCTGCGCGCGGAGAAGAACCTCGAGTGCAAGTTTCTGCATCTGCTGGACAGCCAGGTCTCCATTGCTGTCTTGGCCAAGCATCGTTCGGGAAGCATGCAGTTGAATCGCGTGGCTCGCAAGGTTGCAGCGTTGGAGATGGCCTCTGGGAGTGTGGCCATCTTGGGGTTCTGTCGGAGCGGTGACAACCCGTCCGACGCCCCAAGCCGCAGGCAGCAGGCAGATGCCTAGGCGGCTCCCGCAGTACCCAGACCAAGCGAGTCGGGCTCAGGCGCGCCGTGCGCTCGGGCCCTTGCGATTTCAACGTGTTGTGCCCCGAACCCAAATTCGTTATCATCGTGCAGCTGCCATGTTTGTACGACACCAGCAACAGGCTGGCTGGCCGCTTGCAGTGGAGCCTCACCAGCTGGACGAGCAGCTCTGTGCATATTTGGAGCATCTCTGGCTTGAGGGCGAGGGCAGGAACCTCGCTGGCGACGCGCTCAGTGGCATCCAGTTCATCTTGAGCCGCAGGCGCGTGTTCCCAGGCGCCTGGGACTTGTTCCGCGTGTGGGGCCGGATCGAGATGCCCAGCCGCGCGCCCCCGCTGAACTCCATGATGCTGCTCGCGCTGGGTCACTGGATGTGGGTTCAGGGCCGCCGCGACGCCGCCATCGTCACGATCGCCGCCTTCCACTGCCTCATGCGCACTGGTGAGATGTTCAGCATGGCATTCGAACACGTGGCCATCGGTGCGAGGGGCACCGGGGTCATAGCCCTGCCGTGGTCCAAGAGCGGCGCGCGGCGAGGAGCTCAGGAGATCATCACCGTCGACGATTGCATGGTGGGCAGAGCGCTGGAGGCGCTCAAGAGCTGGCGTGGGCCTGGCGCCCGACTCCTGGAGGGGACGGGCGTGGCGTACCGGCGGCTGTTCGAGCAGGGGTGCGCCGCGCTGGGCCTCAGCTCGCTGCAGCTCCTGCCGTACTCGCTGAGGCGAGGAGGAGCCACCCACGACCTGCTGGCCCACGGCGACATGGCGCGGACGGTGCACCGTGGGCGCTGGAACGACAGCAGGACGGCCCGCATTTACATAAATGACGGGCTCGCCGTCCTCGCTCAACAGATGCTGTCTGATGACATCGTTCGCGCCCTCAGAGAGCGTGGCACTGCGTTTGCGAGCATCCTTGCCTCGCTGTAAGGTTTCGTCTCTTTGTATGTGTTACTGTCGTCCTCCTCTTCCCAACCCTCACGCCTCCTTCACTCTTCCTCCTTTTCTTTTTGTCTTTGTTGCCCGGGGCCCTTTCCCCCCCGGGGTCGCGTGCCCCTGCGGGGCGCTGGGCGGGCCTCTTGAGGCCCTTGTGGTGGGCCTTCTTGGGCCCCGTGCCCCAAAAGCTGGTCTCACGAAGGTCGCGTGCAGGGGGGTTTGGAAGAGTGTTTCACGGCTAAGCCAGGGGGAGTAACGTGGAGAGCGGCCTACACCTGCCTCGGCCCCCGTCCCGCGCGTGCGGCCCCAAGGTGGCTGAGGGGCCCTTCGGCGGGCGCCCTGGTTGGCCTGTCCTTGGTCTGTGTTTTTGCGCCGCCGTTCGTGGACCGCAGGCGGTCCCCCGGGCCCCCCTCCCTTGGCTGGCCCCCGGGGCGTGCGTGTGGCCGGAGGCGCGGTGTATGTAGAAAGTGTGTAAGGTGGAACCCTTCTGGCCTCCCCAAAAAGAGCCCCTCGGACCCTGTAGAACTATAAATGTAGTTCTCTAGTGTTAGTTCGAGGGGAGGGGGGGGGGTTTGGAAGAGGCCGCACTTGCATTGCATAGCTTTCTCGGCCCTCCCACAGACCACCCTGGCTATGCAAATTTTCCAGTAGAGAGCGGCCTACACCTGCCTCGGCCCCCGTCCCGCGCGTGCGGCCCCAAGGTGGCTGAGGGGCCCTTCGGCGGGCGCCCTGGTTGGCCTGTCCCTGGTCTGTGCTTTTGCGCCGCCGCTCGTGGACCGCAGGCGGTCCCTCGGGCCCCCCTCCCTTGGCTGGCCCCCGGGGCGTGCGTGTGGCCGGAGGCGCGGTGTATGTAGAAAGTGTGTAAGGTGGAACCCTTCTGGCCTCCCCAAAAAGAGCCCCTCGGACCCTGTAGAACTATTATTATCATTATTATTTTTACTACTACTACAACTACTACTACTACTACTACTACTACTACTACTACTACTACTACTACTACTACTACTACTACTACGACTACCATTACTACTACCACTACGACTACGACTACGACGACTACTACTACGACGTACTACTACTACTACTACTACTACTACTACTACTACGACTACTACTACTACTACTACTACTACTACTATACTACTACTACTACGACTACGACTACTACTACTACTACTACTACTACTACTACTACTACTACGACGACGAAGACGCCGCCGACGACGACGTCGACTACTACTACTACTACTACTACTACTACTACTACTACTACGACTACTACTACTACTACAACTACTACAACTACTACTAGTACTACGACTACGGCGACGACTACTACTACTACGACTACTACTTCTACCACTACCTCTACGACTACTACGACGACGACTACTACTACAACAACTAATACTACTACTACTACTACGCCTATTCTTATTACTACTACTACTACTACTACTACTACTACTATTACTACTACTACTACTACTACGACTACCCTTATTACTGTTATTACTGCTGCCACCACCACCACTACTACTACTACTACTACTACTACTACTAGTACTACTACTACTACTACTACAACTTACACTCCTACTACTGGCACTACTATTACTATTACTACTCATTACTATACGACTGAAATCATTACAAGTACTAAAACTGTTACGGTTGGTACAGTTATTTTACGGTTGAGCACTCGTAGAAACAATTCCCTTAATAATAACACGACTCATGCTAACAGGACGTATGCGACTAATACGACGATTAATGCTAACACGACGAAGCAACATGATGATATTATGCTGTTGGTCGCGACTATGTACGTTTGTGTGTATGTATGCATGTAGATATGCATGCATGTATGTATGTATGTACGTATGTATGAATCAACGCATTTTTACATTCACGATTGCCTGCACGGATGGGTGTGTATGCATTTATGTATGCATGTATGTATGCATGCATGTATGTATGTATGTAGGTACGCATGCATGTATGTATGTATTTGTGTATGTATGCATGCATTTATGTATGTATGTATGTCTGAATGTATGCATGTATGTATGATGATGCTGATGATGCCGATTATGATGCTGATTATGATGATGCTGGTGATGATGATGGTGCTGATGATGCTGATGATGATGAGGCGGAGGAGGAGGAGGGAACAGGCAACAGGAGGGAACCGGAGGATGAGAAAGAGGAGGAATTCGCTGGAATTCGCTGATGTCCACGGGGCGGCAGCGAACTCAGCGATCCTCAATCGGCACGCCAGGCGGCGGGCCACGGAAGACGGCCTCGCGCCTGACAATGCCCAGCTCGCGGGCCTGGGTCGTCTTGGACGGCCCCGCGTGGCTTGGAAACAGCCCCTTCTGACTTCGCTGAGGGTTCTCTGTGCCTTTCTTGGTACGGGCCTGGCACTCGGCCACTAAATGGCGCGGGTCCTCCGTGGCCGTTTTACCGCACGTCAAACAAACATGCAACCCAAACTTGGGCCAGAAATGCAGCACATGCGAGGAGTGACAAACCTTCCCCCCCACCGTGACCGCCCCACCCCATGATCAGCAAGACTCGAAAGGTCCTGGCTAGCAGCGTGGCAGGGATAAGCTGCAACTTCAGCAATGGTGTGCACGGGTGCAACTTGGTGGCGCAGTGGTGCGTTCGGCCCTGACCAGACAGTGCTCGCTCCGAAGCAAGGCCTCGGTAAGGCCCCCCACACGACGGGCCTCTGGAGGCCTCTCGGCGGACCAGGGGGCGACACTGACGGAGTCCACCATGGTCTTGGCCGCGCGACGCCTAACCAGCGCCGCCGTGCAATCCCACAGATCCGTGTCGGGGGGCCGTTGGCCCTGAAGGCCATGGGTCCAAGAAAACTGGCCGCGTCCCCCGCAAGAGTGTCGGCAAAACCGCTGCCCGTGGCAGACAATCGCTCCTGAAGGGGGGGGGCGGGGTCCTCGGGGTCGACGTGCGACGGGTACCACACAACTTTGACTTCGCCCTCTCCTCTCTCAGCCACCGCGGCTCGGACACGCAATCAGAGATATGAGTTGGGGCGCTTACAGAACTCGTGCCTTTTGGCCATTCACCCACGATGTAGGGCCGTGTTGTCCGTGACAAACCGCAGCGGGCCAGAGAAACTGCGACGCGCGAGTTCAAACGCGCGGATCTCGGCTCTGGGCACTGTTTGACGGCGACCTCCAAGGGTGGTGGCAAAGCCGCGGGCCCGAATCCAGCCCCCAGAGGCTGGCGCCCGAGAAATCGCGGCCGCGCCCACTCTAGGATCATGACTAAACTGCCCGCCAGAGCCATCACCGAAGACAAGAAGAACATCGTCCTCTCTGCAATCGAGATCGGCTCCGTGCGCATCTCCCGCCCCCCTCTCCACGTCATCCCCCCCCGTCCCGAAAGTTAGGGCACGTGAAGGAATGAGGCGGGAGCCCTCGCAGCCAGGGACTCGGTGTGGCCTCGTGGCCGACGCGGGCCCGGGAAACCAAATGCTCGGATTGTACAGGAGGAGGAGGAGGAGGAGGAGGAGGAGGAGGAGGAGGAGGAGGAGGAGGAGGAGGACGAGGAGGAGGAGGAGGAGAAGGAGGAAGGGGGATCCTCCTCATTGCACGGGCAGTCCCACATCCGATGGGGCAGGGTCTCTTCTGGGGCCCCGCGTCGCGGGCATTTCAACGGCACTAAATATCCCTTCTCCCTCCTCTCTCATCCCCTCCTCTCCTCCCTCCTCCTCTTTCCTCCTCCTCCTCCTCTCTCCCTCCCTCCTTCTCCTCCTCCTCCCCCCCTCCTCCTCCTCCTCCTCTTATTCCTCCTCCTCCTCCTCCTCCTCCTCCTCCTCCTCCTGGCCTCCGGCAGCAACCGTGGCCAACTGACCAATCAGATCGAAGTCCTCCCGGCTGCAGGAGAAGCGGAATCTGTGGCCGACTGGCCGACGCGTCAGCACCTGAGACCCAAGTCGTCCCCGTGCTCATGTTTTGCAGCCTGCTGCCGCTGCTGGGCTCCGAGATCCTCGGCAACATCGCTGACCGACTCCGCGATGTCGCAATCGCCTGCGACGCGGTCAGCGGCAATGTCAGGCAACTGCCAGGTTTCAAACGTGGCTGGGTCAATGGGCCTACGCCAGTCCGTGGGAGAAATCGGCCGCCAACGGAAACTTGGGGTTGTGCCCGAGACGCGCGGCCATGGCCAGGCTATCGCGATGCGAGGGTGGAGGGAGGGGCACTTGTCCCAGAGGTCGAGCCAGGAGCGGACCAGCTGGGTCCTCAGACTGATACCAGGATCCTTGTCTCCGAACCAAATCGCAAGAGTGGTGGTGAGGCATCGCCCTGGGCCCTTACCAGCCACTGCTTGGGCTGCTTGCTTTCTTAACTGAAGGATAGAAGATGGGGGAAGTCCCATCGCCTGGTGCCCATGCACCGACTGGGGCAAAGCCCCTTGCAGCCGCAGGCCTTGGGATGCCTTGGCGAGAGATGTGTGCATCCTAAGCTTCTTGATGCGAACACCTCTGGAGTGGCCCTTGCTAAGGCGCTGGTTGAGCTTGACGCGCGACCGACGAGGGCCCCCCGCCACGTCGCACCCCAAGCCCACAGCAGTTTTGACGAGCGAGGCCGGCATCCCCAGACGATTCAATTTCTTCAAAAGCTCGGGTCCCAGTCCAGGAGTGTTGACCACTAACTTGGTCTTGGATGAGATCGAGGCTCCTGAGCCGCGAACGACCGCACAATCGAGTCAGCGATCCCTGACGTCTGGCCAACAACGTCGGCCCTCCTACCTTCGGACCGAGCAGCAGTGTCGTCAACGAAAGTCCATCCCCTTGCTGCTCGGGGGAGTCGGCTCAGCTGGAACATCTTCTTGGAGCTGAGCGGCCACGTCGTCTCCCGCATCCTGCAGCCCCTGGTCCAGGTCGTCAAAGGGGTCGTGGTAGCCTTCGTCACTCGCGAGGCGAAGCTCGCCGTCGCCTGGAACCTGCGACTGTGAGACCCCGGATGGGTCCTGTGCTCTAACGCCGTGATCCTGCGCGTCGGTGCAGAGAGGCGGTGGTGGCGACTGTGAACCCAACGTCTTCGTAGGGATTTGATTTCTAACGCCTCGGCGCAACTGCGGCGGTGAACCCGACTCGAGGGGCATCGGGATTAGCGTTCTAATTCTTGATGGGCTCGGAGAGGGATCCCCTGCTGGAGCCGCAGATGGGTGCTGCGCTCTAGCGCCGTGCTCATCCGCGTCGGTGTTGAAAGGCGGTAGTGGCGACTGTGAGCCCAACATCAATGTCGGGATTTGCGCTCTCACGCCTCGGCAAAACTGCGACGGTGAACCCGATTCGAGGAGCATCGGGATTTGCGTTCTAACACCTGATGGGCTCGCAGAGGGATCCCCTGGTGACGCCGAAGGCGACGAAGCCCGCGTGGAAATTGGAGTAGCAGCGGAAGCTGCGGCGCAGGTGGGCATCGAAGAAGACGGGCCAGTCCCCGTGCATGTGCCGCGGCTCGCCCCCCTGCTCCCCCCACTCGAATCTCCCGACTCCGAAGGAGATCTGCACATGCCCTCTTCGATGGCCGCAGCCGAGGGCGGGCCTTCGCGGTCGGCCTGATCGCCATGCCCGCGTAGAAAATTACTGTTGGCCGACCGCGGTGGGGAAGGCGAAGTAGAGGTTCCAGCAGCGCCAGCTGCTGCGCCTCGCGGGCAAGGCCTCCCGCAGAAAGGGAGTTCGACAACGAACTCGATGTTCACCTCAGCCTCCCTCCTGGGTGTAGGTGGGCCGCGCTTGTCGAAGACCTCCCCGTGGCGCGCGAGCTCCTCCTCCCGCGCCTCGCGGTCCGTCTGCTGGAGCCGCTACAGGTTGCCGTGGTAGTTGGCGCGCGTGTGCCTCCGCGCCCTCCAAGCGGACGTGCAAATGTCCTGGCGATGTCCAGCTGTGCGATCGCTCCTTTGTCATGGCCTGCCGCCAGGAGCGCGTCGTCAGTGAAATATGACGATGAGCAGGGTGAGCCAGCCACGCTGCGACGTACTCGACACACAACGCCATGACATGCGCCGCGTCGCCTTCCTCGCCCAGGACCGCGGGGTCTTGCGGCCGCGTCTGGGTGTAGGCCCTCAGTCTACGCTCCAGCTGCTGTCGGTGGTGCGCCACGCGCCGCCGTGCTGGGTCCTGATCCTTTGACTGCCGCGGCTGGGGCCTGTGGTCAAAGAGGCTTCTGGCCCGCGGGCTCGGCGGCCTCGGAGGCAGCCTTGGCCCTGGCCTCAGCGGCCTGGGCAGCTCTGGCTCGAGCGGCCGCCCGCAAGGCCTCGGGGCCGCTGGGGTCGCGCGCCGCCACCCCGACGCCATCTGGCGCAGCAGGGGGGGCAGTGGCAGCGGGGACAGCCGCGCTGCCGCCTGCCGCGGCCGCTGGACCGCCGGCTGCAGTGGCCTTGCCGTCGGGGCCGCGGCGCCGCTTGGACTGCAGCCTGGCGTGATGCTTCTTGGCCTCATCGCGGAGCTTGACGATTTGCTCTGCGGCTTGGCCGAGGGCCTGCTGCACCTTCTCTTGGGCGCCGGCAGCGAGCTCGGCCTTGATGCGGTTCCACTCGTCCTTGTCGCTGCTTTCGATCTCGAGCCCTTCCATGTCGAAGAGCGGCCCATCGACGATCTGCAGCGCGCCCTCGTCGACGAGGGTGGGGGGTTTGATGGCCGAAGCAGCGGGTGCCTTGCCTTGGTCCTCCTCGCCTTCCAGCGGAGGCGACGACGGCAGCAGCTTCTTGCAGGCCGCCTCCCAGTCGAGCTGGGCCTGGTGCGCCGCTGCCGTGGCGGTGTCCTCCTCAGCTTTTGCAGCGGCCGGCCATGCCTCGAGCCCCACAGCGCCCGCGCGGCGCAGGTCTCGAGCCATGGCCTGCGCGCGCCTGCACGCACTGCCCTTGGTGGAGGCCTCCTCCACCTCCTCCTCCTCCTCCTCCTCCTCCTCCTCCTCCTCCTCCTCCTCCCCCTCCTCCTCCCCCTCCTCCTCCTCCTCCTCCTCCTCCTCCTCCTCCTCCTCCTCCTCCTCCTCCTCCTCCCCAGAGCGGCGCCCGACGAGGTGCAGGTTCGGGCTGCTGCGCCTCGGCCTCCGCCCTCTTGGCAGTGAGGGCCGCGAGCTCGGCGCGGCCCCCCCGCTCGGCGCGCAGGAGCTCGACGGGGGTCCGCCGCGGGAGCCGCCTGTTCCCCTGCCGCTGCAGGCGAGCCGCCGCCGTGGGGGTGCCAGCCGGGCCTTTTCCAGAGCCAAGGCCGACGGTCGACATGGCCGCCCTCGGCAGCTCGCGGCGGCACAGGCGGGCCCTTCCGCCCAGCCGTGGGCGCCACGGCCGCGTCGGTCGCAGCCTCGCAGGGGTTCGTCGCGAGCGCGGGCGGGCCGAACGACCACTGGCCAGCAGGCTTCTCGTCGGGCGACGGGTTCGGCACCAGCGGCGAGGGGCACTGGTAGCACCAGCGATGGGACTTGAAGTTCCAGCGATAACGGCACTGCGTACGCGAGACGAAGGAGCCCGACTTGTCCTTGCCTTTGCCGCACGCGCCGCTGTTGCCGCCCTTGGCGCCGCTGCGGCCCACGGGCTGACGGCTCTGCTGACTGAAGCAGGGCTCCGCACCTGGGCGGACCAGGCGGAGAAACTGAAAGCAGCCGCCGTGACAGCGGTATCCGTTGGAAGCCAGTGGGCTCCGCCCACGAAAGCATGAAACCTTGAGCCAAAATGGCTACGGATGAGAAGGAGGAGGAGGAGGAAGAGGAGAAGTAAGATGAGGATGATGTGGGGGTGGAGGAGGATGAGGAGGGGGAGGAAAAGGAGGGCAGAGGAGGCGGAGGAGGAGCATAGAGGATGGAGGATGGAGGATGGAGGCTGAAGAGGATGAGGAGGAGGAGGGGGGGAGGAGGAGGAACAAGAGAAGGAGGAGGAGGAGGAGGAAAAGGAGGAGGCTGAGGATGAGGGCGAGGATGAGGAGGAGGAGCATGAGGGGGAGGTGGAAGAGGAGGATGATGATGAGGAGGAGGATGAGGCGGAGGAGGATGAGGAGGAGGGGGAGGTGGAGGACCAGCACATGTGATTGAGTTCGGTTCTTCATGCTTACTGTATAACCCCAAGCGCATCGTGCGCTTCCTTGATCATCATATCAAGGCTGATATGGGGTGGCGCAAAACACGGCCTGCTTTTCATGCCTCCCTTGGGGTGGCGGCAGGTCTTAAAGCAGTTCAGGGCATGCTTCTTATTGTTGTTGGTTGGGCACCCAAGGCATTCGCTCTTAAAGGCCTTGGGGTAATATTCACTGTAAGCGCCGCAGGACCAGCATGCCAGAACGCAGCTATCATTCTCGAGGCGATCGAAAACGTACGTGTCGTGGCCGTCTCCCTGCACAGAACGGGCCGGCAAATCAGCAGAATGCCCAGGACAGGCATGGCCATCTCTGCGGGTTCGGGCGGCCTCGGAGCGCGCGCTGACTCTGCAGAGTTCGCACATCCAGAGGCTATCAGATACTAAGACCCACTGGTGGGCGCCGCCTTCATTCTGGTCGCCTTCCACGGGGTCGCCAGCGTCGCCCCCAGGGGCCCCAGGAGGGTCGGAGGTCGGAGGCAGGAGAGGGGGCGAGGGCGGCGGCACCTGCCAGGGGCTTTCGCTCGGGCTTAAACGTGGGCCTTGCTGCCAGGTTTCGGGGCGATCGCAGGCCAGGTTGACCAGGGGGAGGTGGAGGAGACGGAGGATGATGATGATGAGGAGCAGGAGGAGGAACAATAATATCAATACTGGAAATACTGTCCATAAGAACATTGATTTGGCTTCATAACAACAAGAATTGTAATACGAACGCAAATCGCAATACGACATAGTTCATAATAGTAGCACGAATGATTTCACCAATACTTCTAATAATGCGAATCAGACTACTACTCATGATAATAAGACGCATACTACGAACAATGGCACGAGGAACTCTACAAATCAGAAAAATAATCAACATATTACTGGAGAGAAACCCGAATCATAATCTTTTTGGGGTTATGGGGCTATGGGGCTATAGGGCTCTCGGGCTACAGGGCTATAGGGCTACAGGGCTACAGGGTTATAGGGCTGCAGGGCTACAGGTCTATACGGCTCTGGGCTATGGGCTCTAGGGCTATACGGCCATAGGGCTATGAGGCTATGGGGCTAGAATGGCTATAGGGCTATAGGGCTATGGGGCTATAGGGCTATTGGGCTATATGGCTGCAGGGCTACAGGGCTATAGAGCAATAGTGCTGTGGGGCTATGTGGCTATAGGGCTATAACGCTATAGGGCTATAGGGCACCCCGGCACCCGGGCACATGGGCACCCGGGCACCTGGGCATCCGGGCACCCGGCCGTGGAAATCGGCGGCGCA
>CAUYUJ010017941.1:150286-178251 GCA_963575745.1 Prorocentrum cordatum
TCATCGTCTGTATCACCATCATCCTCATCATCACCATCATCCATATCATCATCACCATCATCACCGTTATCACCATTATCACCATCATCACCATCATCATCATCATCATCAGCATCAGCATCAGCATCACCAGCATCATCATCATCAGCATGATCATCACCATGCTAGCCACTCTCATCATCATCATCATCATCATCATCATCATCATCATCATCATCATCATCATCATCATCATCATCACCATCCTCATCATCAGTTTCGCTGCTATCACCGTCATCATCACCATCTCCGCACAGTCATTATCACCATCACCATCCTCAGCGACATCACCATCTTTTCCACCATTATTATCATCATTCTCATCGTCATCATCATCATCACCATCATTATCATCATCATCATCATCATCATCATCACCCTCATCCTCATCCTCATCCTCATCCCTATCCCCATCCTCATCTGCATCCTCATCCCCATCCTCATCCTCTTCCTCCTCCTCCTCCTTCTCATCCTCCTCCTTCTCCTCCTCCTCCTCCTCCTCCGCCAGCTTCACTGGTACAAGTTTGTCTGCTTGCTGTCACCGACTGGGTGGCAACGGGCGTTTTTGGCTCCTGACACCATTCCAGATTCTTTCTACCATCTTCTCCATCCTAGGCAGCTGGGCGCGGTGGACGCATGGTGGGCTCCCGAGGGAAAGAATGGCAAAGGCCGAGGGTGATGGGCTGCCGCAGGCAAGGGGCGAGGGCCAGCCGACGGCGCCGCCGCGGACGGTAAGGCTGGCAAGGTCAACGGCGGCCCGCCACCAACCCAGCATGGTGGCCCCCCTGCCGTCGCCAGCCGCCCCGCCAGCGTCCCCCCCCGCCCCCCGCGCCAGACGCATGAGGTGGATAGCGGCGCTGGCAGTGTGTCAGTTGCCACTGCATGAACCAACAACATTGACTCGACTGCAAACGCTGCCACACGGAACGCTGCGAGGCGCCAGTCACGGACGTGGACCAGGCCTTCGGAGTGAAAGGGCGCCGCCGTTCTCGAGGCTCTCAAGCGCTTGCTGACGTTCTTGCTGATGATCCTGTTCCAGACCGTGCCGTCAACGTGGAGGAGATTGAGCAGCTGGCCGAGCTCTCGAAGAAGGCGTGGGACACCCAGTCGTCCGCTCGGTACCAGAAGCAGTTGGTGCAGATGCGCGGAGGTTGTACCGAGGAGCCTCTACAGCGGTGCATGTCCACCGTTTGCGCCAGCAGGCAGCTGCGCATGAGCTTTCCGACCGCCTCGCGACGGCCGACGATGAATATAAGAACTCGGAGGTCCAGTTTGCCAAGCCAGAGCCTGTGGTCCATGAGAATATTGGCATCAAGGATGTTGTCGATGGCTCTATTTTTTCACGGCTTTCATCGACGTGGGCTCGGTGTTCCATGTTTATGACAACGGATACGAGATTACTGAGGAAGATGGGGAGCATATCGTTGATCGTAAGACGGAGCTGCAGTCCAGCTAGAGCAGATCGCCGAACATTTGTTTGTGCCGTATCTAAGATGGATAGCATCAGCGCTGACCGCGCTGCACATTTACTTCGGATGGGCAAGGCGCGCAAGATGAATGACGGAGAAGCTACATCGCCGAATCCAACGGACGGCGCCACCACTGACGAGAAGGTTCAGTTCGACACCGGTACAGAAGCCAGGGCAGCCAGTGCGCCGAGCAGGACAACTGCCAGTGGCGCTTTGGGACTTGCTACTGATGTACGCGAGCGCGCTCGCCTGGCCTCTGTCTTTTCCGTGCTGCGGGGCCAGGGCCAGCCCGAGGCCCTCAGCCCCCCCCCACTGCCATGCAATTCGCGGCGTGATTTCCAGCAGCGGGCTGGAGGTGTAGCACGAGTCTCACGGGTTTTTCCAGACCTAGCTCTTGGCGCACGCGTGCCCGTCCGGATTTCCCCCCTACTTGACCTTCCGGTTCTTGCCCTGAGGTTTGGCCCAGGTCTTGGATGGGGCTGCCCCAGACCTGGCCCCTCCATCTGGAACCCCAGAGGTGCGCGCGCTGTAGGCAAGTCTCACCATGAGCCGCGCGAAGTTTGGAAGCCCCCGCCAGCCCCTGGAGATGCCTCGTTCTCTCTGGTGGTTGAAACGCCCAAGTGCACATCGTAGAGATCCATGCGAGCGTGGTTACCTCACGCGAATGCCACTGTCTTGGAGACGAGAGATGGACGCGGCCACCTCTTGGGTTCAGGCTCGCGCGTGGAAAGCTTTTCTTGCCCCTGCCAACCCCGCTCCATCTGGGGGCACTTCAGGAGGCGCGTGGATCATGTCTCGCAGCTCCGGGGACTCCTTGGGCTATCCCCTTGTTTTCTGGGAGGGCTGATGGGGGGTGTCCTTGCTGCTCCAGGCGGTGATCCGTTTGTCTGCGCCCTCTCTGCCTGCGCCACTCGCAGGGCCTGTCTGGCTCGAACCTCTCGGTCCTCCCGCGCGCGGCTGCGGCCGCGGGTGCGCGGTCTGGGCCAGTTGTGCCGGTGGCCGATGTCAGCGTGACTCCGCAGGCCCGGGCCAATCAACCTTCGGCGCGCCCACCCATGGCGGGCCCATTCGCCCGAAGGGCGCTGCAGGCGCGCCCGGCGCCGCGAGGGGGAATGAAGTTGCTCGCGTTTTCCGGCTCTCTGAAGGTCTCTCTAGCGGCATTCAGTTTTTGATCTTGTCCGCGGCGCTTGCGCGGCGCCCCCTTCGCCAGTGCGCGTTGTTTTCCATCCTAGGCTGCCGCAGCTGTATCGCAGGCCTAGAGGTTGACACCAACGCCAAGATCGGCGGTTTGGTTCCACCGAGGGAAGACGATCCCGATCTCGGTGATGGTGGTAATATTTTGGTTCCAAGGTGACCGAAATATTACCGCCAACACCGAAATCTAGGATCATCTTCCCCCTGTGGAGGTGCCAATTTCCAGGCCTCCAACTGCAGTTTCAACTCCCGCGGGCCCCCCGCCCGCCCCCTTCGAACCGACCCAGTTGCTGGGTCTTCCGAGGTGCCCCCTTCCTGGGACGGAGCCGCCCAGATGGCGGCGGCGCCCCTCCGCTCGTCTCTCCTCCTCCTCCTCCTCCTCCTCCTCCTCCTCCTCCTCCTCCAACTGCGTGTGATGCGCGATCGAAGCAAGCAGCGACCTGGGGGCATATGCGTAGGCTGTATGAAGATGAGGAGCCACCAAGTTTCGCGTGGGTACCCGCTCACAGGGGCCTGAAGGCGGTCCTCGACTCTCACGACTGTGATTTTGCAAGTTTTGTAGGCAATGAGTGGGCTGATCACTTTGCCAAAAAAGGAGCTCTGCTGCGCGCCCCCGCCCGTGTTTTGCAGGAGTTTCGCGCTGCAGGCCTCAGGGCCGCCAAGGAAAACAGCGGAGTTTTTGCCTGGATGGTCCAGGCGGCGGCGCGCGCGACAGATAAGCTCCGGCCTCGAGAGAGCGCGCCGCCGACGCAGTCGAGCTCGGGCGTGGCTCCTGCGGTCGTCTTTGAGGCTCACGAGTTTCGGTTTTGTGCGAGGCTGGGTGAATGTCGATGCTCAGTCTGTAATAAGTATGCCATGACCAAGGAATCCCTCAGGGCCCTTCGCGCGCGCGTGCGAGCCGAGCCTTTTGGGCGTTGCCGCAGCCGAGAGATTCTTCCGAATCGCGCCCGAGCAGTGCGTCCACCCCAGCGAGTCCGCGCGGGTGGCCACCGCCGCCGCCAAGCTGGGGGAGGACGACCCCAGTGCCAGAGCCAGGCGAGCCCAGGCGGCCGCCCCCTGTGGATTGGGGGAGGGCGGGGCGGGTGGGGGCGTGGGTCGGGCGGCGGAAGAGGACGGAGAGATTGGGTTCTTCCGTGACAGGAAGCATGTCATGGAGCGTTTCGGCTGTACGGCTGTTTGCCTCAGCTGTGGAGCTTACTCCGTGTCGCAGGGAAGGGGCCCCAAGTTGTTGAAGGAGTGTCGAGGACACTCCGATGTGTCCAGCACGCTTGCCAATGAGGAACAAGCGATAGCTAGGATCATGCGAGGTATACGTCCCCGTATTGGACGTCCTTTTACCAGTATGATGCCCAGGCCGCACAGACTTCGCTTTCGATCGTTCGATTTCGCAGGGGTCGTCGCGTGCCTGGATGAACTGTGCGTTGCGATCGCATGGCAGATCGCAGTGCAGTTTTTGTCTTTCCTCATTGCTTGGGCGCGCTCGATCGGATCGGCCGCGCGTTCCATCGCTCGGGGCCTCCTCCTCCTCCTCCTCCGGGGCTATCCTCGATTGTGGGGGCGCCCCCCCCCACCCCACCCACCCACCCAAGGGCCGGGCAAGGCTCGATCTGCTCTGCCGTGTCTGGGCCAACCTGTCAGGGCTCGTTTCGATTCCTCCGAATCGATTCGGTTCGATTTTGATGGATTCCGATTCCGATTCGGCTCGACTTGGGACTCCGATATGGATGCCGATTCTTCAAAGGAGGCCAACTAACCTGCCGATTCCTGCCGATTCGACTTTTCCCGGCTTGGCTGCCAATTTCCGCCGATCGGATTGATTTCGACTGCCGATTCGATTTATCGGGTCGATTCTCGGCCCTCCTGACCTGTTTGTGAAAGGGGCTGATTAAGGCCACCGCCGCGACTCCGCCGTGCTTCGGGTCAGGGGGCAAGGCCTTGCAGCTCCACTGGGTTTCGATCCTCGAGCAGGATCGCAAGCCGAAGGCCCGACATCCCCAACGCGACGCTTTACAGTGGTTGTGTCAGAAGTTTATGCAGTTTTGGAGCGTCTAGCCGGATCGCCCGCCCCGCGCGTGCCCGCGGCCCCCCGCCTCTCCCCCTTTTTTTCCTACGCGAGGCGCCGGGGGGCCACGGCCGATGGCGCCAGTCCTGCTGGGTCATATTGCCTCGCCTGCGCTGCCTGGTGGCGAGGGCCCGATCTCGCAGCTCGACACTGCGGCGTCCGCCGCCAACTGCAACAATAGCTTCCGCCCCTCCCCGTCGCTGCCCTTCGATGCGTTTCTTCAGCTGCCCGTTGCCCTCCGTCTCGACCTGCTCCACTACGCCCAGCCGCTTCGACATCAAAATTAGCGTGTTTTTTTTTTTTTTTTTTTTTTTTTTTTTTTTTTTTTTTTTTTTTTTTTTTTTTTTTTTGCTTTTTCACGGTGCGCGGCAGAATGTGATCGTGTGCAAGAGGAGTGTCGAGTGCCTTTGGTTTCTGAGCCTCAAATGTACACGGCGGGCATGTCGTGATGAAATATTGGATTCGTTCCTGCCTCTTTGGGCCCCCTCGCGCTGAAATTCTGAATGCACCTCTTGTTGGCTGCTGAGGCTGATGGGTGTCACTGGGCAATGGCTCGATCTGCAAGAGTACTGCCGCACAATCTACAGTACTTGGACAGAGTGGCGATGTGGGGGATGCGATCCGTGGCGCAGATTTGCCTCAGCATCACCTCTATGTCCTCCCTACCTTTCGCACAAACCCTTTAACGGTGTGAAGCCATGTGCTTTCCGTCCGTGAAACCAGCATTACCAAAGGGGCAGAGCACCCCAGAAGCCCCCGCCATACCTCGGCGGCGGGGGGCTAAGGGGTCAAATTTCCTTTTTGAGCCCCGAGGGAGGAACAGCACTTGAACGCTCCCTGGACCTAGGTTCCGAGAAGTCTATCTGGCAGAAAAGGTCCCCGGCTTCCCCGCAAAACAACTTGGACACAACTTTCTGCCAACATATATAGAAGTGTTTGGCCTGCCGAGGTTCCATCGGGGGCCCTGGCGTCATTCCAAAGCTGATGGAGCCGCGCCTTAGCTGTGGGCGAAGCTCTGCCCTGATCATATACAGCACAGCATGTTTCCTCGCAGTGAGCGCGCCCTGCCAGAGCTGCCATCCCCTGCTGGTGCGCTTGCTGGTGGGTCGCGGTGTCCCCGGGCCGCTTGGGCCTTCCCGGTGCGCGGCTCCGCGGGCGGCGTGCCGCGCTTCAGGTGCCTCTGGGCCTCAAGATTGGATGGGGCCCTAACATTTTTGTTTGGCGAGCCGGGTATGCATGACGAGATTGGCAAGCCTTCTCTGTGCATGGAGCCAGCGACGCCGGAGGCTTCGCATCGCATTTCGCTGTGGTTTCACACCCCCTTTTTGCCAATGCACCTCTGACGTGCACGGCTTCTCTCTCGCCGACTTGTAGGCCATTTGCTGCGATGGGGGCGAGCGCCTGAGGCGCGACGGGGGCGCGCGCGTGGAGCGCGAGCGCCTCGAGGCCCGAGGGGGCCGCGTCGACGACGAGTCCCGAGAAAGCTATGCCGTTGAACCTCGTGGAGATCCTGGGGGTGGACCAGAACTTGTCCATCGTGTGCCATGCTGTGCGCATTGCCTGCGTCCTGAACTTCTCCGCCGAGAACCCATTGCTGAAGTGCTGCCGACCTCCGAGGTACCTTGCTCCTGCTGCGACCTGCCCATCGATGTGTTGCTTGTGCTCATGAAAGGTTCTGTTCAACGACCCAGCCATTCTTCCTGTGCCTTGTGCGATCTCCTGCTTGGCATGGTCAACTGTTTTGTCTCCCTATTCAGCGACTGCGGCCAAGTGCTGCGCACTCGCGCTCACAAGCTTGCGGGCAATATCATCCACGAGAACTGGTGAAGCAAGATCTTTGACATATAGATCATGCTCTGCTCGCAGTGGGGGAGGTAGCCAGGTGTGGAGTGCCCGTTGCCATGGGTCAGTGTCCATCTCTTCGATCATCATTTGCACGCCGCTGCCGTAGGCCATAACGAATAGTTTGGTCGCCGCGTGGTCGCCTGGTAATGCACCGCTCTCGTTTGTCATCTGTCCGCTGTGAACGCCGTCGTCAATCGTGAAAGTGATGCTGTGCATCCGTTGCTAGAAGAGACCCACTCTTGATGCCAATGCTAGCTCATCAGCTGCTTCTTCTGCTCGGGATTTGTGAATGCGATAGAACGCTGTGCTTGCATCGTGGAACCCCGTTGCGTGATGTATACCTTCTCGTCGCAACCTGGCTGGTCCACACATTTGAACCAACGTGGCGCCCTCCCGTCTTCTGCGTGCGATGCCTCCAGGAGCCCAGCGCTGAACGCGCGCTTTGGAATCCATGGGAGATCAGAACAAGGACAGGTCCAGGAAGGAACAAATCATGCTGGGTCTTTCTCCAGCAGTGTTCTCCTTGTCTTTGCGTTTGGGCAATATGCAGCAGTGGGCCTGGCGCCGCGCTGCTGGCACTCATCCCACTTGGCGAGCTGTGCGACAAAACAAATGTGCACATATCTCAAACATGGGCACCTGAAGTTCAGCTTCTGGCGCCTGATGTCTCCCCTCAACTGTCGCGCGCCCAGGGTCGGAATATGCTGACATCCGTTGTGCAGAGCCTGGCGCTCCAGGCCGCGATCCAATGAGGCCCCTCGCAGGCTGGTAGCTCGGGGCCCTATGGGGGCCGATTCCCTCGGTGAAAAGCTGGCGCCTGCGGTGGGGAGACCTCGGGCGCCGCCTGCTCGCTGCCGCCTGCGATGCCGCGTGATCCTGGCTGCATGTTGCGCTACTTCAACAGGTAGACAGAGGCAGAAACCTGGCGAGGAGCGTGCCGCCCCCCCCCCCCCCCCCCCCCCCCCCCCCCCCCCCCCCCCTGGCGGTTGAGGCAGCCTTTCTTTCTACATTCTGTACCTTGTGTACCAGCTGCGTGCTGAACAATATTGACATGTTCTTCTCTTCTTCATGAGCTTTGTTGATATTGGCTGCTTGTGCCCCCCCCCCCCCCCGCCGCGTGATCCTCTCTGGCTGCCCCCCTGAACTTTGACGTCCTCGGCGCCCTGGTCTCCTGTGGTGCCGACTTGGCACGGCGCGCGCCCGCGGCAGATCTCCCGCCGTGCTCCAGGGCGGCGCGGCTCTCCACGATGGTTATTTTTTTCGGTGCTCGGCGGGGAATTTCCGCGGCGTGGAGCGCATCGTCGCGTGCTGCCATGTAGTCGATGGGTTCGCTCTCGTCCTCATTCGGAATCGCCCACTCGAGGTGGGGCTGCACATGCTGCCGCGCCCCTTCAACTGCATTCGGTGGGAGAGGCCGCCTCCAAAAACCTGTGGCCTGCAGTGGGGCTCGAGAGCGATGTAGTACTCGTGCGCTGGCGCCTTCTTTCGCGCCCTGCTTCTGACGCTGACTGATCCACTCCAGTGCCGATGCTCTCGTAGTAGGTATTCGTGCATACATTCTGGCCCGAGGTCTTCTGCGTGTGCCTGCACTTACACGTGCACTCCGATGTGCGTCATACAACTTGCGCTCTCGCCGAGCTCCCCGCAGCGCCTCCACTCGATCTGCCATGAGTTGGTCCTGCATCTTCTTTGTCTTACGCTTGAGGTGTCGGCTGGTGCGTGCAATGTCTAAGTTGAGGAGGTCTGCGTTGGCTTCTCGCTCTTCAGCTTGCCGTCGTTGTGCCCGTAGCTCCGACACTTCTCTGCATTTCGAGAAGTTCTGTTCTCTGCTCTCTGTGGAGCCTGGGACAGAGGTAAGAATCGTGTTGGCCATTTCATCAATGCACTCCATCATGCCAACAGGAATCTAATCCACGTTGCCCTTGTACTCCCACTACCCGAATTCATCTCGATGTCTGGATACTTTGTCCTCAACTGCCTTGGTGAATGCCTCTCGCCTGTATACATACGATAGCATGGCGGTGCAAGCCTCGGCATTGGGCTTCTGGGTGCGCCCCGTGCCCTTCTGAATAATGAACGTGTGCTATAATGATGCCTTCAAAGGCCAATGATCTTTGGGGGGGGGGCGCATCTGATGTGTTGCAATCGTTGCCCTTTTCGCCATGAGACCATGCACTCCTGCACATTGTCGAGAACTGAACTGGGTACTATAACATAGTCTATCCGTTTCCTGCAGTCATCCGCTATGCCATAGTATAAAACTCCAGCTGCAACAAATATTCACATGAGCGAGGCCTTGCGCTTGGAGGACTGGTTTGATTATACCATGAAACCATTCTATCAACTCATAAGAAATCTGCCTTTGTGTGGCTGCCTCTCCTCGTCATTTCCTTCGTGTTGGATAATACAATGAGGAAGCTGCAATATCTTGTCACCCCCCTGCGATAACGCATCATGAGGCCTCGCTCTTGAAGTCTGCCTCCTGCTGCTTGCACTCGAATGACACACTGTGGCTGGCATCGCTTGATGCACGCGCTAAAGGTTACACCACAAGACGTGTTGGCACCCTTACTACACCATGCGTGGAAGAGATCATGGGGCGCCGTCGTGCTCCGCGATGGGGACACTTTTGTCCTTCAGGCCTGGGCCCTGCATCGTGATGATGTCCGTCTGGCGGTACTCGTCACTGATGTCGTTCAGGCGGCCTGGCGGCGCTGCGGTGAGAAGGTTGTGGGTGATCGTTCGAAGGAATCGCCAACTGCCGTCGCTCCCTTCTGCTGGCCCCTCCATCTTGTCTCCATGGAACAAGCGGGAGGGGTCAGTTGGAGAGTGTGGGGGATCCGCTGTCTGGAAACGCGCGATCGAACGGGGCAGCTGAGGAGGAGGAGGAGGAACAGGAGGAAGAGGAGGAGGAGGAGGAGGAGGAGGAGGAGGAGGAGGAGGAGGAAGAGGAGGAGGAGCCAACATTTGCAAGGGCGATGGCTGTTTCTAATCGCGTGCCTGTTTAGCTTTCTGCCGTGCCCCTTCCACGCTCCGGGCGGAGGCCGTGGGCAGGTGCCGCCCCGTCGGCGAGCTCTGCTCCGCCCGTCGTCGGTGGGGGGAGGGCGGGAACAGCAAAGGCGCTGCCCCAAATGGGGGGGGGGTGGCAGATGCGACGCTTCTTGGGGGGTGGGGCAGATGCGCTGCCCAAAAGGGGGGGGGGTTGAAGGCGAGAACAACAAGTGCGCTGCCCAAAGAGGGGGGGAGGAGGCGACAACAGCAACAAATGCGCTCCCCCAAGGGGGGGGGCAGATGCGACGTTTCTTGGCTGCTTGCTGCCTCCTCGTTTGCTTCCAGCACCGACGTGGCGCGGCGTCAGACGCTGCGGGCTGAATCCGAGGTTTCCCAGGGTATGACTTCCGCCTCGAAACCTTCAACGTTCGGGCTCTCAGGGAAAGGTGTGGCACGTATATTTTCAATCCTACTTTCGTTAGTCTGGCCGTCGCTTCTTATTCCATGGCAAGATCTGCCAGTCTCGGAGGCATGGTCGCGGGACCTGCGTCTGCTATGCTTGGAATCATTGCTGAATGTTCGTTTGTCCTGCTCCTCCTCCTCCTCCTCTTCCTCCTCCTCTCTTCTCTCTCCTCTCTCCTCTCTTTGCCTGCATGGCGTCTTCAGCGTAGTGCACACCCCGGGCAATGATGCCCTCTGGCATCTTTTCGCGGACACCCGAGTTTCGAGTTCCGAATTCTCTCCTCTCTGCCCTCGCTTCTCTCCTCTCTCCCCCTCCCCTCTCCGGAAAGAGAAGCGGCGCCCCCCCCCCCCCCACCCACAGGTCTCGCTTAACCAGAACGGCTACGAGACCATCGCCAAGCAGAACAACACGCACCGGACGGGGGGCCGCCTTGTGCCCACTGTCCCAGTCCTTTCCTCCTCCTCCTCCTGCTCCTCCTGCTCCCCTTCCTCCTCCTCCTCCTCCTTCTGCTCCTCCTCTTCCTCCACCACCCTCTCTTGCTCCCGCCCCCACCCTCCCCTTCCCCTTTCCCTCCTCTTCCTCTTCCTCCTCCTCCTTTTGACGTTGCGCGAAGTTAAGCCAGTTCGTTGTCGCGTTTTGACCTCCTGCTTTTTTTCCTCCTCCTCCTCCTGCTCCTCCTCCTTCCCTCCTCCTCCTCCTCCTCGTCCTCCTCGTCCTCCTCGTCCTCCTCTCCCTCCTCCCTCCTCCTCCTCCTCCTCCTCCTCCTCCTCCTCCTCCTCCTCCTCCTCCTCCTCCTCCTCCTCCTCCTCCCCCTTTTCCCGAAGAGTGCTTTGCCCGCGGATGTTCCGCCTGCTGTGGGAGAGCCGGCGGGTGCGGCGCGCGGTCCGCCTCGGCCTTCCCCGGGGACCTCCCGGCCTTCGGAGGAGTTGCCTCGCACGGGCTTGCCTCGGAGGTTTCCTGGTCTTGTATCCCTACGGTTCAAGCAGTGGCGAAGCGTCCAGGCTCGCGTATAGTATAGTCCCACCAAAACATGTTCTGAGACCCTTTGGTGGTTTGCACGAACTGTCCTCAGACCGTTTCTGCCAGAATCTGTCTTGTTTTATCACATCGGGCTTGTGTTCTCTAAGAGCATTGCTTCTGTTCTTAGAGCATGTTGGGGTTCTAAGAACATTTCGTGGTAGGACTATACGAATGCCAGGACGGTCGGTCCCTGCTCAAATAGTGACGAACGAACAACACACACCCATACCCATAAGGGGGGGCGGATGGGGCTACGGGCACGTATTGTCGGACGCCCCCCCCCGTTCGAACGGGATCCTCCCCTGGGGGTCTGACAACCCGCACCCATCCTCCTCCCTCCAATCTCCCTAGGGGTCTGTGTGTATGTGTGTGTGTGTGTGTGTGTGTGTGTGTGTCTCCCTCTCCTCTTGTCGCGTCGGGACTCCTCCTCCTCTGTGCATGGCGGCCTTGATTTGCATACAGCGTGTCCCCCGTTGCCCATCCGCCGGGGCAGTCTCCCTCTGCCCAGCCGCCGACGCAAAAAGCGTGTGAATGTGTGTGTGTGTGTGTTGTTCGTTCGTCGTGCAAGGGTCTCGAGCTCCCCAGTCTCGTTCCTCGCCTTCCGTCATAAGGGGTTCCCCCGTCTTGCTCCTCGGCACGGGACCCGCAGTCCTGCTCTCGGCTTGGGCTCCTCGGGTTCTCCAGGCTCGTCCCTTGCTCGGGTTCCTCGGGCTCCCTGGTCTGGTTCCTCGGGCTCCCAGGGTTTTCCCCGGTCTTGCTCTGTGCCTGGATTCCTCGGGCACCCCAGTCTTGCTCCTCGGGTTCCCCATGGCATGGCAGATCAAAGCCAAGCCATGCCGAGTAGCGCCAAGCAAATGCCAAGCATATCAATGCAAAGCACTGCTAACTCATGCAAGGCAATACCGCGCCACGCCAAGCAGAGCCAACCGATGCAAAGCAGGAGTAAACAATGCCACGCGATGCGCCACGCGATGCGCCCATGCAGCAGGAAGTTTTCCCCTGACTGGGGTCGTGTTGAGTTCATTATTGTTGGCAGCGTCGCCCATGCCTCCAGCAGTGAATGCTCGCAGGCGATGTTTCTCCCCCAATCCCTGAGTTTCGCCCAAAAAGTTTGGCCGCTCAGAAAAATGGAAAAACCCTGGGATACACCCCAAGGGGGCTATTCGGACGCACCCCTATCGAGGATGGGCACCCCCCCATCGTATATCCCAGGGTTGGGCCCCAAATTTCTGGTCCATTCGGAAACCCCACGAAGCCTGGGATAGGGGTCGACGTATCCCTTGTTAAATGCTTCACCTCGAGGCGCAAGAAGGAACACATGCTTCAAACCACACTTGCAACAGTGGGATGAACTCATCAGTGCCTACACTGACCTGAGCTTTCTTCGGATGTGCACCATTCCTGAGACGGGGAAGGTTCCTCACGTTCGTTACAGAAGGAGGGTAGCACGGCTTACCAGGAGGATTCCACAATCTTAGCACCACTGTTGTAAAACTTGCAAGGCACGCGCAAGAAACTGTGTGATGAGTCGGACCACGAGAACGCGAGAACCCTGTGCCCCAAGCTCTGGAGCACGCGACGGGCAACTTCGAGCCGCCGCGACAGCCTCCCCCAAAGCGGCTTGCATTTCGCGCCCCGAGAGGTCTGGACCCCTTCCCCGGGAGCGGTTTTTCATCCCGAGTCGTTTTTTGACGCCCCCAGGACCTGGCGAGGGCCCCTGGGGGCTGAAGCTAGCGAAAAACCTCCCGTCCTGTCACAGCGCGAGGGGGTCCGGGTCTCCCACGAGCTGCGGGACCTGTAGCCCAGGCCGCCGGGGGATCGCTCGATGCTTTGCCCGCCACCCAGCAAACCACCCCAACCCACTGCAAGGGCCCCAATCTGCCTCCCTTTCCCAGTTTAGGGGGGGGGGGGGGGCTTCGGGGAACATTTGAAAAAGCACACGTGGAACCCGTAATTACCCCCCCAGCCCGAAATTTGGGGGTCGTCGGGTGGGGTCGGGGTGGCCCGGCAGAGCAGCCATTTGCCCTCCCTCCGCTCGGGGGTGGAAAAGAGGGGGGTGATGACTAGGGGGGGTGGATATCATGGCGGTCATGATATTTCCCCAGATTTCATGGCGCCTCTTCTTATTTCATTACGTCCCTGGCCCCCCCGCTGGGCCGCGCACGTGCCGCCGGTCATGATTTGCACCCCCCCCTCTTGGACACCCCCCTCTTGTCCGCTCCCGATCCGCCCCTCGTAAGCTCGCCCCGGCCCTCCCGCCGTCGCGGGCGGGAGCCCCCCGCGCCCGCCCGCGGGTCGCGCCCGCCGGTGGGGTGTTGGCTGCTCGACGGCACGTGCCGTCGGCAGGGCGGGGCTGCTCGACGGTGCGTACAGTGAGCGGCCTGAATAAGGAACTCTTACTTTTCAAAAGGGCTCGGTCGTTCCTCAGGTTCCCATGCGTTGTTTACAGTTCCCTCTGCGTTATTTGTTATCTATCGTTCCTTATGCGTTATTCCTTGGGATAAAAAAGGGGCTTCGTTCCTTAGTTATCGTTCCTTAGGTCAGGCCGATGGCTGCACCTTCCTCAGCACGGTGGGCCCGAGGTCGAAGATCGAGGTCGGTTCGGGGGTCGTGCCCCAGCGTTTTTCGCTCTCGTCTGGGTGCTCTCATGCTCGGCCACGCGCAGGGGGGGGTGGGGGGAGGGGGGAGGGCTTCTTAGAAGCACCCCTGCTTCCGAGAAGGCGCGGGCCTTATCTATACATGCAAGGCTGGCGCCCTCTAAGAAGCAGCCTGCTTCTAAGAAGCCCTCCCCCCTCCCCCCACCCCCTTGTGCGCGCCGCCAACATGCATCCTGGGGGAGGGAGCCCTCGGATGTTCTGCGTGTCTGGGCCGTCGGAGGGTCCCGTGTCCTTGGGGGATGGTCTTCTGCCCCGAAAGGCTTATAACGACTTCTGCCGTCGTTCGACGCGCGCTGGAGCGGCCGCGGGTTGCTCCAACTTTCCCTGGAGATCTCTGGATTTGCCTTGATTTGCCGGTTGTATGTCGATTTACCTGGAATTACCTGGATTTCCCTCGATTCATCTGCCATTTACCCGGATTTATTTGGCTCGATCCCCACAAGTCGATTGGCGAAACGTCGACACGCCCTTAGGGATTCTGGCCTAGGTCCGACTTGCAGCACCATCGGCGTAAAGATCCCAAGCGACGGACACGCTCGCTCGGGCTGCTGCCCCCGTCGTCGACACTCCCATGCTAAACTCCTCCTCCTCCTCCTCCTCCTCCTCCTCCTCCTCCTCGGGCGACCCACACAGCGAGTCCCAGACTGGTGGCGGGCCTGGACCGTTTGCGCGGAGTGCTGACGCTGCGTGCTCCGGGCATGCGATCCCATGGGGGCCTGGTGCGCAACGGCACTCGAGCAGTCAGAGGATCGCTGAGGGGGACCTTCAGCACAGAGGCCTGTCCAGGCCAAGGCCCCAAACTCCGAGCCCTGAGGGGTCTGAGGCCACGCAGCCCACAGGGCACCTTTCAGTACAATACTGCCGCTGAAGGAGGAACCCTTTTCGTTGGGGAGGGGATCAGTGCTCCTTCCTTAGGGCACCCCCTTACTCAACACACCCGAGACTTGCTCGGACATCATGGACGCCTGGGGTCGAGCTGGCTACGACGCGTACCGGATGGATCATGAACAGAGGCTCGGAGTAGACTGGGACGACATCCGCCGCAAGCACATGAAGTTCGCCGAGCGTTAGGGCGCCCTCGCACAGGCCCCCTGGACATCTGGCAGTCGTGACACGCCAGCCCCCTGGTCAGCAGATACCCGCATGGACGGGCGAGCCGCGACACAGGCCCCCTGGGCAGCCAGCAGTCCATCGGGAGCCTCCGACCATGGCGAGGCTGGCAGGGCTGGTCCTCATGGGGACATCGTGACACGCCATGGACAGACTCCGAATGGAAAGGGGGAGGCAAGCGTTTCTCCCAGCGTGACGACCACCGCGACTCCGAGAAGCGAGGCCGCTGGTGGGCCAAAAGCGACTCCGCAGCCTAAGGATGACTGGCAGCCGCCATCGGACAGCAGGCCATGGCGGCCACAGTCATTCGCACCCCACAGTCCAGGGGCCCCTCGCCGCCTCGGCGTCGGCTCTGGGTTCACCCCGCCACCGCCAGCCGTCCACGCAGGCCCGACGTGGCCCGTTTCACTTCGCTGCGCCCGGCCCAGGCCGTAATACCTCGGGGCCGCCCACCGCTGGGGCGGGGGCTCCCCCCTGCACCCTGGCGCAGCATAGCTAGACAGCCTCTGCTGGTTAGAGGCGCGTGGGCAGAGCGCACCCCGCAGCCCACCCGCTCCCTTTTTCGGGCGCCCTGTCGGGGCCCTCCCCCCCTGGCGCCCGACGCATCTCACTCCCCCCTTGCGCACCTGAGTCACGACCGACTCACGACTGTAGAGGCCTCGGCCGCCCTGGAAGCGGCTGCCTAGAGATGGCAGACGGCCCCCGCTGCACCCCTAACAGGAGATGGGCCGTCCCAGCAACCTCTCCCTCCTGGCAGGAAGCATGCACGGGTAAGGCCCAGTGCGGGTCCCAGTTTTGTCGCGCCTCGGGCGCATGGTGGGATCAGTCTGCCCCTGGGACAGGGCGGCCGCGTAGCAGAGACCAAAAAAACCCGTGACGTTGCAGTCGTGCCTCTGAGACGGAGAGACGCGACAGCCATCGAGATGCTGCCCACTCTCGCTGCGGCAGATACGGCCCCCCTGGACTTCTATCATCTCTGAGCAGCCATTAGCTGCATCCCTGGTAACCTCGGCGCGCGGGCAGGTGCTGCGCGGCCGGCAATGCTGGCGGGCCGGCGATACCGGTTGCAACCGACCGATCGCAGGCAGCGCCTCCCCTGGGGATGCTCTGCCCGCTAATCGCCCCCCCTCTGATGACGCTCCGACTCCTACCGTACCCTGAGCAGCCGTCAGCTGCATCCCTGGAGTTAGGGCCCGGGCTTCGGCCCCCCCTCTGTCCCTCTCCCATCGCCAGGTGCCCCGGGTGCGCCCCTCCGCGCGGACGGCTGGTGATGTCTGTCCCCACCGGCCCCACACGAAGGTCCCTCCCGGGCAGGGCGGGCTGCCGGGACTACGTACCCCCACACCATCCGGGGTGATCGTCCTCTGACGCGGCTCCTCCCTGGTATTCTCTTGTGCCACGATGGCGATGTTCATCCCCGCCAGCCTGGTTACTGTCACACTCAGGGCGACGCTCACCACGCTTTGACAGGCGGGTGATCGGGGACAGGCCCTCAGGGTTCGCCACAGGGCCGGCCCCCTCACGTGCTCGGGATGGTGGGCCCCGGGAGCCTCGCGGTCGCTTCGGAGTGGTTCAGCCTTCCGTTTCACGCTGCGTTTCCCCTTGGATCTGTCCCAGCCATTCAGGCAGGTCGACGACGTCACCTCGGTCGCTTAGCCCACCTGGCTGGTATACGCGCTGGTACGGACCTGGACGTGGCGCCCCGCTAGCGACTCGTTCATCGTTCACCTCGCCTTCGCAACCACCAGGCGTGAGAGGGGTGTGGGCATCAGCTCGCTTACGTTCTCACTCGCAGAGTGGTCCACGCCACAGGGCGCACATCGAATTCCCTGGCATTCTGCTCAGGGTTGCACGATGCCTGAGCTTCCCTGGGTGCCCTCAGCCAGTCCGCCTTCGCCCCGCAGCTCAGCAGCTGCCTTGTGAGTTGGCCCGGCTGTCTCCGCCATGCGTTTTCGCTCGCGGGCGCGACCGAAAAGTATCCCCACCAACCCGTCCAGAAACGATGCCCGGACGAGTTGCCTCCTCAGAGTCTCCTGGGATGTGATTTGAGGGCGTCTTGGGCGCATCTTGGGCGGCCCATGGCCATCTTTGAGCGTCTGGGGTGCCTCGGGGATGCTCATGATGCTTCTTGGGGGTCTCTTTGGAGCCTTTTGGAGGCCTCTGGGGCGCCTCTTGGGGCCGTCTGGGCGCCTCTCGGGGCCCTCTGGGCGCCTCTTGGGGCCCTCTTGCGAGCTTGAGGGGCGCTCTTGGGGCCATCTTGGAGGACATCGATCAAACAAGATGGGAGCTTCGACTAGCCTCCCCCCGTCGGGAGCCCCAAACATGAGCTCTTGGGTCTTGGGCGCTCTTGGGGCCTTCGGGGCTCTCCTGAGCCTCTCCTGGGGCCCTCTTGAGCCATCTTGGAGCCACCCTCGGATGGCCATCGGAAGCGAAAAGGCGAGAAAGCACACACATTGACTTTCCCTCGGTTCTGGACGGATTTCTGCCCCTTCGGGGCCTCCTTGGGGAGCTCTTTTTGCCACTTGGGGTCGTCTTGAGGCGGCCTTGGGGCGTCTTGGAGCATCTTGGGAGCCATCCTGTGGCAACTCGGGCTATCTTGAGCCATCTTGGAGGTCATCGTGGGCTCCAAGGGCCACCTTCGACGCTCGAGCGCCTCGCCGCCGCCCCCGTCCGGGTCCAGGGGAAGGGGTATGGGGGAGGGGTCGGACACCCTCCAGAGAGCAAGCCGTCTAGTTCACTCCCACCCGCCCTCCCAACACATAAGTAAGACCCGAGCCTCAGCATGTTCAGCGGTCGTCTTCGGATGGGGAGCTACTGGGAACCAAAACCGAGCCCATGTGCGCTATGCTGGGGCGAGGTGCGCCACGCGTGCCAGGCGCGCCACGCGCCCCAGGCACCCCTGGGGCCCGAGCGTGCCCGTGCCTCCGCGTGCGCCAGGTGTGCCGCATACTCCAGCCGCGCCAGGTGCGCCACGTTCGGGGCACGTGCAGGGTATGTCAGGTGCGCCTGCGCCCGTGACAGCACACATCGGGAAACATGTCGGCCCCACCGTCCTTGTCGAAAACCAATGCCCATCATTTTGTCTAGTGGGTCTGCGCATAGCAGGCCATACGCCACCCCCCCCCGCCGTCCCTGTCAAAAAACCGCTTGACAATGATCGCGGGGTGGTTCCTGGTTGGCTGCCGGTCGCCTGGGGGAGGGGGTGTATATCATCAGGGAACAGTGATCAAGCCCTCCCCGAAGTGGAATAATGGGGTTGGAAGAGGAGCCTCCCTACATCACCTACGCCCAGAGGGCTGGTGGAATTGGTTTCCAGCTTTTCCTAGGTTATCCTTCGGCATTCTATTGGAAATCGAAGTTGATCTTATGGAAAAAAGGAACCTCGTTTCTTAGTCAGGGTTCCTCATGACATCGTTTCGACTGTACCCCCAAGAGCTCACCAGTACTCGAGTACGTACGAGCGGCCAGCTCGCTCTGGAGAACTCCCTGCCGGAATGGCGACGGCGCGAGCCGCCTGTGAGCAGATGCCCCCCCCAGAAGCCATCCCCAGAGCTGCCTCAGTCCCTCCTCCTCCTCCTCCTCCTCCTCCTCCTCCTCATCCTCAACCTTTTCTTCCTCCTCCTTCTGTTCCTGCTCCTGCTCCTCCTCCTCTTCCTCCTCCTCCTCCCTCCTCCCTCCTCCCTCCTCCCTCCTCCCTCCTTCCTCCTCCCTCCCCACTGCCTCAGAACTGCCTGGAGCGGGCAACTCGGTGGCACACCAAGTCCGCGTCACCCCTCCAGCACGCAGTGGCGGTGGGGCAGAATCTCCAGCGTGGCGGAAAGCACCGAACGGAAAAACGTGCCCTCATGTCCAGCGTTGTCCGTGTCGTGCATGGCGTCTTTTGGATCCAGCTGGGCAGCAGCTTGTCCCTCTCTGCCTGGAGGCTCGGGCAGTCGTGCGGGCCGTGGAGCATCGCGTCCCAGGCCCGACTGCACAGGCCGCAGCCGTCCGAGATCGAGTGGCCGAGGTCCTCCTCCTCTCCTCCTCCTCCTCCTCCTCCTCTCTCCTCCTCCTCCTCCTCCTCCTCCTCCTCCTCCTCCTCCTCCCCCTCCTCCTCCTCCTCCTCCTCCTCCTCCTCCTCCTCCTCGGTGTCTTCCTCCTTGTCCTCCTCCTCCTCGGTGTCCTCCTCCGAGAACGCCAGTCGATTCACCTGAAAGCCTCCGAGAAGATGCCACGATCCTGCATAACACCATCCCGACATAACTGATGGCCGGTGCCATTCAGATGTATTCCTCCCTGTCCCCCTCTTTCCGCAGGGGGCTGGGCCCACCCCCGTCCTCCCTTGCCCCCCCCATCCCCTCCGCTGCTCCCTTCGAGGGGGGGGGGCGATGCAGGAGGAGCCCTCCACCCTTTTGTGCTGCTGCCGCTGGTCCTCATCCTTCTTCTTCCCCGATAGGGGGCTGGACTGGGGTGCGCAAAATGGACCTCCCAGGATGGCAGAATTCCTGAGCCGCATGGTCCGCCACCTTGGCGCCGTGATCGTGGACGAGGCCGAGCTGCTGCTGCTGCCGCTGCTGCTGCTGCCGCTGCTGCTCCCAGTCATCGTCCATCACGAATCCTCATCCACCTCCTCCCCATCCTCCTGCTCCTCCTGCTCCACCTCCTTTTTACGTTGGGCAAGCGTCGGCTGGCTTGAGCCGTCACGTCCCGGTGGCAACGGTCCGAGAAGAGAAATTGTTCGGAGCGCGGCGCCCGATAGCAGAATGGTCAGGCGCTGGTACTACAGCAGCGCGTGTTGGCGAGAACCGAGATATGCAAGACAGCTGGGAACAGCCGCGATTCGAGAGTGTGCGCACAGGGCCGAAGTTCTCATGCCCGGAGCTCGATTCGGGCCAAGGTGCCGATGCCCGCGAGCTGGAGTGGCACGGTGCCGAGGCCGAAGGTCTTGGCTGTCAACACGCTCGCAGGGGTCGACACGCACGGTGTGTTCTTGTCCTTCTCCACCAGCAGCTAACAACACCCACACCGCCCCTTCTACGCCTCGGGCGCAAGACTGGTGGCAGAAACAGCCTCACGTACGCGCGAAACAACTGAGAGATGCCGACTGCATGGTGCTCAGTTTCTAATTCATTGTTTTTCCGATCGACGCGGGCCCTCGCCCCTCCCCCCCGGAATAGATCTTGGCCGTTTTTGGCGTCTGTTTCAAGCAGGTGGAGTCTCCCCCACGGGACGCGCTGCTGCAAACAGTCGCATTAAGCAGAGGCCCGAAGCCAGACCCCCCCGCCACCCCCCCTTCCGCCCAATGTCGAGACGCCGAAGAAGAATACGTTCACATGGTCTGCAACGATAGCCACGTGCCCCAAAGGACTACCACCACGGCCAAGAATATGGAGGCGGAGCCGTCCGAGGAGCGGGTCAGTCTCCAGGTTCTCCGGGTTCTTCTAGAAGCTCGTTCTCCGGGTTCTCCAGGTTCTCCGGCGTTTTGCGGGTTCTTCGCGTTCTTCGCGTTCTCCAGGTTCTCCGGGTTCTCCGGGTTCTCCGGGTTCTTTGGGTCTCCAGGTTTTCCGGGTTCTTTGCGTTCTCTGGGTTCTCCAGATCCTCCGGGTTCTCCAGGGTTCTCCGGGGTTTTCTGGGTGCTCCGCGTCCTCCGCGTTCTTTGGGTCTTCGTTCTCGGGGGGGTTCTCCTGGTTCTTCGGTTCCCGGGGCCTGCAGTTTCTCTGGGTTCCCCAGCCAGGTTCTCCGGGTTCTGCGGAGTTCTCCGCGTTCGCCAGGTTCTCCGGGTTCTCCGCTTTGTTCTTGGTTATCCAAGTCCTCCTGGTTCTTCGGGGTTTTCCAGGTTCTCCGCGTTCTCCGAGTTCTCCTGGTTCTCCTTGTTCTCCAGATTCTCCGCGTTCTGCGCGTTCGCCGCGTTCTCCGCGTTCTTTGGCTTCTCCAGGTTCTCTGGGTCCTCTGCGTTTTCCGCCTTCTCCGCGTTCTCCAGGGAGGGTTCTTTGGAGAATCCAGCCGTATAGTCTTCATGAATGCCAAGAGGCCCCCAAAGAGGCCCCCAAGCGGCTTCCAAAACTGCCTCTAAGAGGCCCCGAGAAGCCTCCCACGATATCCAAACGAACTTCCAAGAGGCTTCTAACCCACAACCCAGGCACGGTGGCGTGATGGGCCGATGGCCACTAGACGGTCCAAGACGCCCAAGACGGCCTCCAGACGGCCCAACAGGCCCCCAAGATACCCAAGAGGCCTCCAAGAGGTTTCCCAAGAGAGCTCGAAGAGGAAAAACACATGGATTTTCCATAGAGTTTTGAACAATTTTGGCGTTTCCGCCTGTTCCGTTTCCCAACGTTGCAAAGACGCTCCCAAAGTCGCCGAGTATCGCCCCAAGACGGCCCAAGAGGCTTCGAAAGCGCCCCAAGACGGCTTCAAAACGGCCGAAGAGACGTCCAAGACGGCCCGAGAGGGCCCCAACCGCGGTCCAGGATCGGGAACGTGAACCGAGAACCCGAGGTCGTCGCCCCAGGAGACCCCCAGGAGGCCTGAAGAGGTCCCCAAGAAGCTCCAAAGAGACCCAAAAGAGCCCCAAGGGAGGCCCCGAGGGTATGTGAAGAATAAGGAATTCCATCATTTCTTTTTTTTCCAAGTTCGCCTGGCAGCTTCGCTACGCTTGCAGCAATAAGGGACTATCGTATTTCCTTCTCCTCCTGTTCCTCCTCCTCCTCCTCCTCCTCCTCTGCGGCCTCCTCCACCCTCTCCAACTCCTCCTCCTCCTCCTCCTCCTCCTCCTCAAACTCCTCCTTCTCCCCCAGGGAACCCTTCACCTCCCCTTCTCCTCCCTCTTCTCCCGCCTACGTCCAGCCGCGGCGAATGCAAGGGCCTCCGAATTGCTTCTTGGGCCTGTCCCAGACCGTCGTGGGTGGACCGTAGGAAGTGTGAAAGCCACTTGGGTCGTCTTCGTGGTTCTTGTAAGCCCCGGAGAAGAAATACCATACGTTGGAAGTCCCCAAGAGTTCGATCATCCAGCCTAGCTAGAGCTTGAGCGCGCGCGAAGCGCGCGACGGTTCTAGTGTGAGGTGGGGAGGCGTCGCTGCAGGCAGGGGGGCGGCCAGGCAGGAGGGAAGGAAGGAAGGGAGGTCGGGGGGCCGTCGTTGCCGTCGTCGTGGTGGCGGTCTTTGAAACGGTGACCCTGTCCCGCGTTGGTGGTCGCGGCGATTGTCGTGCGGGTGGTGGCCGTGGTCGTGATCGTGGCGGTCGTGCCAGTGGGTGCGTCGTCGAGGTGGTGGCCGTGAAGGTGGCCGTGTCCCGTCGCAGGGTGGTTGTGGTGGCCGTCGTGCTGGTGGTCATGGTAATTGTGGGTGGTGGTCGTGGTGGTCGTGCTGGTGGTGATCGGGGTGGTCGTCGCGCTGGTGGTCGGGGCTGCTGGCCTGCCGCCCGAGCGCGCTCAGCGGCATCTCATCCTTGCGCCTTAGCGGGGTTCTGCTGACTCGCCGCCAGGGGCCGCCCAGCAGCTCGGAGCCTCCGCCGTGGTGCAAGCATGCACCGCGGCTGCGGACGAAGCCGGCCGCTTCGCCGCAGGGCTGGCCCCCTGGTCTCGAAGACGCGGGGGGACCACTGCGCCCCCGTGCGGGGGGTAGCGCTCTCGCTTCTTGTCCGCCGCCTGGGCAGCCGCCAGACCAGCCCCGTCGGCGCGGGCACCCCTGCGTGGAGCGCAGGCTGAGTGTGCGCAGGTGACTGGCTGCGTGCCAGCCGTGCGGGTCGAGGGGCCCGCTGCAGAGGCTGCCGTCCTCTACCAGCTTGAACACATCCCTATCCCTATGTTTGGTATCACCCTACCTCGATACCGATTTCAAGGGTCCCCGCAGTTCCTGAGGGCCCATCCCCAAGAATGTCATCACTTTTTGCTTGCCCGCCTCAGGGACAGGGAGGAGGAGGAGGAGGAGGAGGAGGAGGAGGAGGAGAGGAGGAGAGAGGAGGATGAGGGGAGGAGGAGGAGGAGGAGGAGGAGGAGGGAGGAGGAGGAGGAGGAGGAGGGATCAGTTCGAGGCCGGCTCGTCCTGTGGGCGGTGCCGGCGGCAGGAGCCGGGCGGGCAGACCGGGGCGCAGAGAGCCGCCGCTACCGGGTGCGGCTGAAGGGCGCGTCGGGCTGGCCCGGGTCTCCTGGCTGGCGCGGGAGGGGCCAGCTGCCATCCTCCTCCCCCTCTGTCCTCGCTCCCCGCCCTCGACCTGCTCCTCACTCTCGCCCTCGTCCTCCTCCCCTTCCGTCCTCGCTCCCCGCCCTCCTCCTCCTGCTCCTCCTCCCCCTCCTCCTCCTCCTCCTCCTCCTTCTCCTCCTCCTCCGTTTGCCCGCAGGCGTGGGCGTGGGGGGCGATCTTCGACGTGCGGCCGCGGCAGTTTCGCCCTGCCGGCCGCGGATGCAGCTCTGCCCCAGGGTGCCTGCGACTCTGGCTGTGGTTCTGCGTCTGTTGCGTTTGCGGGCAGCGGGCCTGGAATTCTTCCAGCGAGTTGGCCCCGATGCAGTTCATCACGTCGTGGAGCAGGAGGGGCCCAGCTTATGGCGTAGGTGGCGGGCGCCGTCAGGGTAGCCGGGGGAGGGGAGGGCACACCCGCCGTCGGCAAGACGCAGCGTGGCTGGGAGGCGCTGGTGGGTGTCCAAGGGTCCGCCAGCAAGCTGTTCGAGGCAGCCGAAGAGGGCATGGTCCAGCTGTTCCGTCAGTCCCCCTGCAGGCTGGCGCGGAGGTGGTGCGTGACGCGTCCGCGGGCGAAGGCCGTCTGCAGGAAAGTCGGACCGAGGTATAAGATCGAGGTCGGTTCGGGGAAACAACCCCAGTGTTTTTCGTGTTTTTATTGGATGTTCTTGTGCGTCCTGGGAAGGGTACCCTTGGAGGTCCTGTGTGTTTTGGCCGGCGGATGGTCTCACGTTCTCGAAGGATGTTCTCCTGTCCCAGGTTCGACCGTGGAACGAAGGCGCTCGCCAGCCTGCCGCATCTCCTGCAGGCGGGCGGTGAGTGCCGCGGCTTTGGCCACGGCCGTGGCTCCGTCCGGGCCAGCGTGGGCGTTCGCCATTTCCCTTCTCTGGTGGAGCAAGGGGGGCTGTGTTTCCCAAGCAGTCGAGGTGGTCAGCCCGGCGAGTTTGGACGGTGGTATTCTGGTGGTCGCGCCCTCCCGCTGAGCCTGGTTGGGTGGGGCGTGTGCGTGGGCGCAGGGAAAGGGGGGGTATCCGAGCATCCTCCATCCCCACCCTCCTCGCTCTCCTCCAGGGGCCGCCCGAGCTCGCACGGCGCGCGCCCCGTGGGGGGACTCTCTCGCCTGCTCCCATGTCTTTCAGCCAGCCTCACAGGGGAAGTGAGAGCAGCACTCGAGCAGGACGCGGACCGCAGTCCCAAGCCAGCGTCTTACCTACCTCCTCCCCTCCTCCGCTCCTTCCCCCCCTCCCTCGCTGCTGCTGCCCCTCCCCCGCCTCCACAGGCTCAGCTCACCAGGTTCGCGGAGGTCCATATGGACACGGACGTGTCCTCGTTCGAGGTGATCCACTCCACGCTGCAGTCGCGTAGGCCAAGCTGGGCCTCGTTCGACGAGTCTGGGGCCAGGTGCCCCCCGACCCCCGTCCCGTGTTCCTTGCCTGCCCCCTCAGCCCCCGCTTCCCCGTCGAAGCAGCCACGCGTAAAACGCGCGTGGGCAAGACAATTGGCGAGCGTGCGTGCATCGCCAAGCGCGCTAACCGGCCCAGGTGTAAGGTCGAGGTCGGTTCGGGGAGGGTGCCCCAGTGTTCTTCCTGTTGGTTGGATGCTCTTGTGTATCCCAGGGAGGGTATCTCGGATGTTCTATGTGTTTTGGCCAGCGGAGGGTCTCGTGTTCGTGAGGGATGTTCTTCTGCCCTAGGTCCAGACCTGCCCCCTCCGCCCCCGCCTCCCCGTCGCTGTGGAAACACCGCCGCGGCAGGTTTTGGGCAGTTTTCGGCTTCAGGGGGCCCTCCCCAGGCCCTGGGGCCGTCTGGATGCAACCACGGTGGTGCGGGCGGACTCGGGGGACTCGTAGATTCTAGCGGCGCTCCTTTGTCCATAAGGATTCCATTCTATTGTTTTCTGTGGAATCCACAAGCGCTCCATTGTGTCATAAGGATTCCTTATCACATTGTATATACAACAGTGGTGCTGTGCTGCACACGGTTGCTGTGGTGCACACAGGCGCCGTGGTGCACAATTTCCAAGGGATGGAACGAACGGTCGTGGATGGGACGGGGTGTAGACTTCGCGTGGTGGGCATTGCAAAATAACACGACGTCGGATATCCTCAAGGTTCCCACCCTCGTCGTCACCTCGCTGCCCACCGAGACAAATCCGCGCACTCCCTCTCATCATGGACGTTTTGTCGTGAACGTTGCGGAATGTGCGGCGGCAGTAGGTTGCAGCGCACACGTTGTTCTCGCCCCAGCGCCGCGTCCATTATTTCTGAAAGTTGAGCTTTCGCTCGTGCGCGGCTGGCTTAGCGTGTTCGCCGTATCTCTAGCCCCAGGGCGCCGCGCGCGACAGACCGAAGTGCCATGAATGCCAGCGCGCCGTGCAGATTCGCCTGGAAGGACGCTCGCGCTTTTGACCGCTGCATGTGTTGTTTCCAGCACTCCGACCGTGAACTCAGCCGCGTTCGAGATGGTTGAGTGGCGCTTTCACCGACACGCCGCGCACGGATTGCCTGAGAGTTTCACGGCCGCTTCTGGGTGGGACACGTCTTTCCCTCGCCACGCCGTCGGAAGCGGGGCGCGCGCTTTCCGTTCCTCAGGTTGGAGAGCACGCCACTCCAAATATCCGGTTGTGCCAGAACGGGATTTCATGCTGTGAGATGGAGGGAGAGTGTGGGCGGGCCCGCTGACTCGTCCGAACTGGCTGGACTGTCCGCTGCTTGTGCTCCTCATTGTGCTCCTCTTCCTCCTCCGCTTTCAGGAGGAGGATGACGACGAGGATAGGGATACGACGAGCAGTGGAGGCGGATGAGGAGGGGACGAGGAAGGAGGAGGAGGTGAGGATGAGGATGATGATGAGGACGATGACGAGGAGGATGAGGAGGAGGAGGAGGAAGAGGAGAAGGAGGAGGAGGGTGAAGGAGGAAACGCGAGGATTATGGAGGATCAAAAGCAGGAGATGCGAGGAGGGGTCGATTCGGATGGCCATCATGACGGTGCTGGCAACATTGATGATGATGACGAGGTTGATGTCGATGATGCAGGTGCTGCTGATGATAATTATGATGCTGAGGATGGTGATGGTTGTGGTGTTGATGATGCTGACGATGATGAGGATGCTGATGTTGATGCTGATGTTGATGATGCTGCTGCTGGTAGTGATGATGCTGTTGACGATACTGATGCTGATACTGATGATGCTGATGCTGTTGATGATGATGCTGCTGATTATGATGATGATGACGCCTATGCGGATGGTGGTTGGCTTACTTAGGTTATGGCGATGCTGATACGTATTAACTTGATGATGGAGATGCTGTTGATACTGATGATGCTGATGGTGATACTGCTGATGTTGTGATGCTGCTGCTGCGTCTGCTGATGATGCTGATTATGACACTAGTGATGGCAATACTGATGATGATGCTGCTCATGATGATGATGCTCATGATTAGCTGCTGATCAGGATAATGATGAGGATGCTGATGCAGTTGATCATGCTGATGATGAGGATGATGCGGATGATGCTGCTGCTGATGATGATGATGATTCTGCTGATATTTATGTATCAAACGCAGTCGCAGTCGCAGTAGCAGCAGCAGCAGCAGCAGCAGCAGCAGCAGCAGCAGCAGCAGCAGCAGCAGCAGCAGCAGCAGCAGCAGCAGCAGCAGCAGCAGCAGTAGTAGTAGTAGTAGTAGTAGTAGTAGTAGTAGTAGTAGTAGTAGTAGTAGTAGTAGTAGTAGTAGTAGTAGTAGTAGTAGTGGCACTTCAGAGATTACGCGCAAGGCAAAAAAAAGACACGCAAGGCAAAAAAAAAAACACCACAGGCAAAACAAAAACGTTTTTGCCTGTGGAGCGTCGCCGACGCGGAGGGGAGCAGGGGAGCAGGGGAGCACCCCCCCCCCCCCCGCGCGCGCTCTCCGGCAGGGTCCGGGGGCCCGACGCGCAAGGCAAAAAAAAAACGCCACAGGCAAAAAAACAGGTCACGATTCCTTCTTTGGGCCCCAGGAGCGCCACAGGCAAAAACCCAGGTCACGATTCCTTCTTTGGGCTCCAGGAGCGCCACCGACGCGGAGGGGAGCAGGGGAGCAGGGGAGCACCTCCCCGCCCCGCGCGCGCTCTCCGGCAGGGTCCGGGGGCCCGACGCGCAAGGCAAAAAAAAGGCGCCACAGGCAAAAAAACAGGTCACGATTCCTTCTTTGGGCCCCAAGAGCGCCACAGGCAAAAACCCAGGTCACGATTCCTTCTTTGGGCTCCAGGAGCGCCACCGACGCGGAGGGGAGCAGGGGAGCAGGGGAGCACCTCCCCGCCCCGCGCGCGCTCTCCGGCAGGGGAGCACCTCCCCGCCCCGCGCGCGCTCTCCGGCAGGGTCCGGGGGCCCGACGCGCAAGGCAAAAAAAAGGCGCCACAGGCAAAAAAACAGGTCACGATTCCTTCTTTGGGCCCCAGGAGCGCCACAGGCAAAAACCCAGGTCACGATTCCTTCTTTGGGCTCCAGGAGCGCCACCGACGCGGAGGGGAGCAGGGGAGCAGGGGAGCACCTCCCCGCCCCGCGCGCGCTCTCCGGCAGGGCCCGTGGGCCCGACGCGGCAGGGTCCGAGGGCCCGACGCGCAAGGCAAAAAGGCGCCACAGCAAAAAAAAAGGTCACGATTCCTTCGTTGGGCCCCAGAGGCGCCACAGGCAAAAACCCAGGTCACGATTCCTTCTTTGGGCCCCAGGAGCGCCACCGACGCGGAGGGGAGCAGGGGAGCAGGGGAGCACCTCCCCCGCCCCGCGCGCGCTCTCTGGCAGGGCCCGGGGGCCCGACGCGCAAGGCAAAAAAAAGCGCCACAGGCAAAAACCCAGGTCACGATTCTTTCTTTGGGCCCCAGGAGCGCCACAGGCAAAAACCCAGGTCACGATTCCTCCTTTGGGCCCCAGGAGCGCCACCGACGCGGAGGGGAGCAGGGGAGCAGGGGAGCACCACCCCCG
>CAUYUJ010017941.1:178351-190851 GCA_963575745.1 Prorocentrum cordatum
TAGTAGTAGTAGTAGTAGTAGTAGTAGTAGTAGTAGTAGTAGTCGTGGTGGAAATAGTAGTAGTAGTAGTAGTTGTTGTAGTAGTTGTAGTAGTAGTAGTAGTAGTAGTAGTAGTAGTGTAGTAGTAGTAGTAGTAGTAGTAGTAGTAGTAGTAGTAGTAGTAGTAGTAGTAGTAGTAGTAGTAGTAGTAGTAGTAGTACTCCTACTACTACATTACTACTAGTCGTAGTCGTAGTCGTAGTCGTAGTCGTTGTCGTAGTCGTAGTCGTAGTCGTAGTCGTAGTCGTAGTCGTAGTCGTAGTCGTAGTTGGCGTAGCCGTAGTGGTAGTAGCTGGAGGAGGAGGGCAGGAGGGCTTGGAGGAGGAGGAAGAGGAGGAACAGGATGGAGGCCAGAACAGGGAGGAGGACGGCTGAGGGAGGAGAGGAGCATTGGGAGGCAATCCGAGTGAAGCTCAAGCTCTCGCTCTTTCAAACTCATAGGCCAGATTGGGCGGATTTGACTACATCAGTTTTTCTTGCGCACTTATGCGCTCGAGTAGGGTGCCACATGCGAGCCCTACCCCTACCCCTCACGGTTGCATAAAAAGGGGCTTCGTTTTTGTTGAGGGCGGGAATTCCTTCGCGAAAACACAAGTGGTAATCGTGGTCATTCCTTACAGTCCTCTGTCCAAGAATGGATCAGGAATGTTCAGCATGACCACTTGTTCCCCAATCAGAGCTTGCCTCTGTAGGGGTCCTAGCGGATTCATGTGGTTAGGTTCGGTTTGCAGCCGATTTTCGCTGCACGCCCGGGTGGCCTGGTGCCCGGGGGTTCCCATCGGTGCCCAGGTGCCAAGGTGCCCGGGAGCCCGGGCGTGCCCGGGGGTGCCCGGGTGCCCGGGGGTGCCCTATAGCCCTATAGCACTATGGCCCAATAGCCCTACAGCCCTATAGCCCTGATAGGGTTTTTTCTCCGGTATGATGTTTTTCCATATCATGGTCGATCATTTTTCGGGGGCCCCCAAACGGGGTGGTGACCACACCGTGTGGTGAGTCGGTGGGGATTCGAGGTCACCACGCGGTTTTGGGACTTGGGTCGTTCTCCGAGGATGTCTCGGGCGACTGGAGCCTCCAGGGTCCCAAAGCCGTGTGGTGACGGACCGTGCGGTGAGGTCTCTTGGGGTTCCGAGGTCACCGCACGGTCTGTCACCGCACGGTCTTGGGATCCCCAAATTTTGCAATCAAGTTTCCCCAACAGCATGTACCGACGGCTTGAGAAGGGCTTGTGCCATGCGCTACAGTAGTACCGGTCTCGCATAGAGACGCAGACAGCCGGCGACCATTTGCAAACGAAGACGAATCCGTAGATTTGTGCCGCCCTAGTTCAGGAGGGGAAAAAACACACAGACACAATTAATCCTCGATTCCCCAGAAAATATGGGAAAATATGGGAAGTGGGGGGGAAGACAGAAACCTAGAAAATATGGGAAAATATGGGGAATATCTTTATTTGTGTGTATTTATTTGTGTGTCCTGGGGCTTCTTCACTAGTTTGGTGATAGAACCCCTTCCCGGAGCAACAGGGTGTGGTTTACCGGTGCTGCCTTAAGCGTGTCCATCCCGATGTGTCAGTTTGTCTTGTGTACATTTGTGCGCAAGATGGAGCCGCAAGTATGTACAGCAGGCTGCGTTCCTCCTGGCGGCCTTCGCCTCACCTTGACTCGCGCATCGAGTAAAACACAATTCAACTTTGGGCCAAAGCATTGCCTTGAGGAGGCGATGAACGCCAGAGTAGCGTTCACACAGCTTCATACGTCAATACGCAGCCTGAGTGCAACGGGCACGTATGATCTGGCGCATGCTCGACCTTGTCACGGCTTCTGTTGGCCTCGCTGAAGTGCGCGTGTGGCACAGTTGGCAAGAAGAGGCCCCAGTCTTTCGATCAACGCAGGATGGGCATTGGCATTGCCAATCGAAGTTTTCGAACAAACTCTTGATCAGAGTAGTCCCAAGCTGACACTTGGCACAGTTTTTTGAGGAGTCTTCTGGTATTCTTGTGCAGACGGGTTGTGGCGTGCGGTGGAAGCCCATCCCGTGTCCAGCCCCGTGGCGGCTGCCGAATTTCTCATTGCTGCATCCTGTGCCCATAGAGTGCAAGAGAAGAGCACGTCGTACGTAGAGGCTGTCCGTGCTGCCAGAGTGCTGTGCAGCCGATGGCAAGAGCGCTGCCCTGGACGGGCTGGGCTGGCCGAGGATCGTTGTGGCCAGCGCAGTGTGCGGGACGACTTGGCCAGACCTTCGTCGACACTTTGGCACAACAAAGATACAGTCGGGGCGTTGACCTAAGGAACCCTAAATAAGGAACGAGGCCCCTTCTTTCCATAAGTCAAACTTCGATTTACCATTGAAAACCCAAGAAAAACCCAAGTCAAACTGTAAAACAATCAAGGAACACCGAGCCCCTCCCCAACGAACAGGGTTCCTTCTTCAGCGCCCCGACTGTACCGCTCCCAGTGCTTCGGATAGAGCGCCACAGTACATACTGGAACAAAAACAGCCACCACTGAGAACGCTGATAGACCAAGTCGATCATGGCTGCGAGTTGTCCATCAACGCTTGGTGAAAACTTTTGATTGGATCCACTGCTTGTTTGACAACATCGCGAACTCTTGCAGGATCAACTTGTCCACTCTCGCGTAGTTTAGTTTCCGTGCATGCTTTGTTTAGCAATCGGACGCTTCACTCATATACCAGAAAGCTTGCGAGCCCAAGCCGCAGAACCGTGATGGCAGCACAGAGTTGTGACAGAGCGTGAGGGACGGCTGTTCGGTACTCTAGGGGCGGAGGGGAAGATAGAGAGAGAGAGAGAGAGGGAGAGAGAAAGAGAGAGTGGGAGGAGACAGGCGACACGTCTTTGGCACGACTGAAGCTGTGAGCTTTGCACGGCGGCAAGAGGCAGGAGGGCAGGGAGTAGGATAAGAAGATACGAAGGACGAGTAAGAGAGCATGAGGACGACATAAAGACGAAGAAGAAGGGAGGAAGGGAGGGAATGGGCAACACACGCACTGGCGACGATGTTTCTATGCTCGGCCGAGACCCTGTAACCTTGGCTGTGCCCTTGCTCGCTCAGCGAGTTCGAGGAAAACACTAGTATGCAAGATGCTCTGCCTTCTGTCAACGTTGTGATACTGATGCCGAGAGGACAAGCAATAGGACAATGCATCCACCATCCAGCCCCAACCAACCAACCACTATCGAGTCGCAGTGCATAAGCTGCGAAAGTCGCCGCTTCCTTCATCGAGAGAGCCGTCAAACGACTTGATGAGGAGGGAGCAGGGGACCACGTTTGACGGTCGGGTCAAGGTGCGTCGCCGACCGCAGCGCCGACGCCTTCGACGTGGCGGCCGCGATGCAGCATGCGTGCGAGGCCAGGAGGGATGCATCCGGCGCTCTCCTCCTCCTCCTCCTCCTCCTCCTCCTCCTCCTTCTCCTCCTCGGCTCCTCGTCCTCCTCCTCCTCCGGCTCCATCTCCTCCTCTTCCTCGGCTCCATCTCTTCTTCTTCCTCCTCCTCCTCCTCCTCCTCCTCCTCTATCTGCTCCTCGACCTCCTCCTCCCTATCCTCCTCCTCCTCCTCCTCCTCCTCCTCCTCCTCCCTATCCTCCTCCTCCTCCTCCTCCTCGTCCTCCTACGTAGTTCCTCCTCGTCCTCCTAGTTCCTCCTCCTCCTGCTCCTCCTCCTCCTTTCCCCTCAGAGCTGTCTTGAGAGGCGAGCTCTGGGTTCCTGGGAGTTCTTGGAGCACGAAATGTGTCAGGGGTGTGCCGAGTTGAGGCTCCTGCGAGCCATCGCGAGGGGCCAGCTGAGATCCCCTGGGGGTCCATTGGGACCAGAGTGCGTGAGGGGTGTGCCGAAGTGCGCATGCATTGGGCTGTCTGGAGGGTCAGCCGATGGCCTCCGGCATTTTACTGGGCGCAATGTGGGCGAGGGGTGTGCCGAATCTCAGGGAGGAAGAGGTACCGATGCCACTACCCTGGCCTCGTTTTCGCCTGTCTGGGCATCGGGGGAGGCCCTCGTCGCTGCCGCTGGAGAGGTTGACGTATCAAGTGAAAAAGCCCAAGGCATGTCGCAATGAAGTGTCCAAGAACGGCGGAAGGCATATGGTGCTCATCTTTTGGTTGTGGACGGGCCAATGGTGTCCATCCAAGAGGCCAATTGGTGCCTCATCCCAAGAAGAGTCGGGATTGGACAGACCTCCTACCCTGACACGTCGATTAGTGAATTGGCCGTTTTCGGTTCGCGAGAGGGCGTCGCGGCCGTCATTTTTGCGGGTCCAGGTCCGTCGGTTTCGGTCCCAGGACGTTTTCATTAAGGGGAGGCTTACTAAAGGGAGGTTTGTCCACCGCCGAAAGAGGCCCGTGATGACCACGACTCGGGTGCGGGGCGCCATATGGCGGCCCGCCTAGGGGAGCCACATGGTGGCCCCCTAGGGGAGCCACATGGTAGGGGTACTCCAGATTTCGTAATAAAGGGAGGGGGTCTCATTTCGGGGGGGGGGTCTCTTCCAAGCTATCTTGGAGGGCCTGGGGGGGTCTGGGGAAGATGTTTTGGAGGGTTCTCCCACGGGGGAGGTCTGAAATGGCTCGTCTTGGAGGGTCCAGACCCCCTCCCTTTTATTACGAAATCTGGAGTAGGGTTCGCATGTGGCCCCCGAGGGGAGCCACAGGGTGGCCCCCCCCTCTGCCCACCCCGTCACGCTCGCAGGGCCTGCACATCCCCCGCAACGGTGGCGGGAGAGGTGAGCGCTCCGCCTCCTCCTCCTCCTCCTCCTCCTCCTCCTCCTTCTGCTCCTCCTCCTCCTCCTTCTCCCCCTTCTCCTCCTCCTCCTCCTCCTCCTCCTCCTCCTCCTCCTCCTCCTCCTCCTCCTCCTCCTCCCCCTTGGGCCGTACGTACTGCCCAGTGTTCGTGGGGATTCGACTGGAAGTCTATGGTGGTGGAGGACGATCAATATGGAGAGGAAGCATGTTGCCAAATCATTTCCAGATGTCTAGAACATGTGTTAAAGCCTTTTCCAACATGCAGAGAAAACATGTTTTAAACATGCTCAGGGATTTTTTCCGACATTTCAAACACATGTTTAATTCGATGATAGGACCGTTGGGGTGTCCATTGTCGTGGCATCCACAAGTCTATGGGTGAATCCCGTTCCCTCCCACTCCCTTCCCGGGGGCGCGAACTCCCGTCGAAGGCCCCCAAAGGACGACCCCCCCCCAGGGAACGACAAGGATTTTCTGCAATCGCGAGGGGATCACCTGTGACAACTATTGCCCAGGCGGTCGGCCGCAACACCACCGACCGGTACACTCATTTGCGTCGAGCTTGCGCTCCACGGATATTTTCGCCACTGCTTTAGAGAACCCGTTGTTCAGGCGCTCGGAGCCCCCCCACCGAGCGTGGGCGAGGTGGTGGTTGCAGGAGATCGCGGCGTTGATGCGCCCTCGGCGTGAGGAGAATCGGCGGGTGCGGTGCGAAGAAAGATTTTGGTGTGGTTACTGGACTCGCTGCCGACGGACAATCACGAGCAAGATGACCCCGGGTATCGCATGGCGGGTTAAGTCGGGCGTGTCCCTCTACAGGGGCAATGCTCAAAAATAGTTAGAACAATCGGCAGGGGACGATTTGTTAGAAACTATGTTTGAGCATTTGCGGTGTATTTTTTGGGTAATTTCTAGCTTCCGCCCAAAATCACCCTGTAGGGGGACAGGCCCTGCTCAACACAACGGGTTTCCCTGGAACCCTGCGGTGGCTCCTGGAGCGACCGCCGGCCCTGTGATGGGCGGGGGGCCGCCCCGTGCCCCAGGCCCCACGGTGGCTCGTGCCCGTGCCCCGCTGACTAGGGCTTCAGCTGCGACCCTCCCCACCCACCAAACCACCCCGACCCAACCCGAAGGCTCGAATTTACAGTCGATTTCTAGTGGGGGGGGGGTCGGGAGACATCGAAAAAACACACGTGGAACTCTTACCCCCCCCCCAACCCGAAATTCGGGTCTTCGGGTTGGGTTGGGGTGGTCTGGTAGGTAGTCAGACCCTCCCATGGGCCCTCGTAGCGATCATCAGCACGAGGACTTCCCCCTCGGACGATGCTGCTCCCAGCCGCCAACCTGTCATGGCAAGTAGGGTGACCGAACCGAGTGCGCCCGAGGGCTTCCCCCTAGGACGATGCTGCTCCCAGCCGCCAACCTGTCATGGCAAGTAGGGTGACCGAACCGAGTGCGCCCGCCGAGACCTACAAAGCGGTCGCAAAAAAACCTGCACGAGCCTGAACGGGTAGCAGAAAGCAAAGATGAGGACAACAAAATCCCTCCCGCCTTCTCCCTCCCAAGTTTTACGAATTCTTTGAATTGAAGTCTATGCGCCCTGGGAGAGGTCTAGAGAGTAGAGGTATGAGCCCGTTTCTGTATTGCTTGTTGCATGACGGGCGTCATGGCTCCTGCCACCCCCCCTATGACGTAACGCCCCCCCCCCCCCCAGTGCGTTCCGGGCACTGCCGCCGTGCGCATTGGGATCGGCGTCGGCGTCCGCGTAGGAATCCGCATGGGAGTCTGGTCCGCAGTCGTCGTCGTCGTCGTCGTCGTCGTCGTCGTCGTCGTCGTCGTCGCTCGTGGCTCGTCGTTCGTCGCTCATCGTCGTCGTGTGCGCGCACGCGGTTGGAGCATGTTTTTTATTCCAGGCCGACGACGGCAGTCATCTGGGGGGGGTGAGCGGGTCGATGACATCACGTTTCGCGCCGGCGGCGTCTGGGAATTCTTAGGCATGGCGGAAGACGGGTAGCACCAGCATGCGTGTGGCGATCTGCGCCACAATGCTTGTATACACCGCAGTGCCTGCGTGCACCACAGCGCCTGTGTACACCACGCCGCCTATGTACACCACAGCAGCCGCGTGCAACACAGCGTCAGTTTGTGCCACCGTGCCTGCGGGCACAACAGCTCTTGCGTACACCACGGCGCCTGTGTACACCACATCAGCCGTGTGCAACACAGCACCCGTGTACACCGCAATGCTTGCGTGCATTGCAGTGCCCGTGTGCAACACGGTGCCTGTGTGCACCACAGCAACCGTGTGCAGCACAACACCATTGTTGTATATTTAGAATGTGATAAGGAATCCTTATGACAAAATGGAACGCTCGTGGGTTCCACACAAAACAATGTAATGGAATCCCTATGGACCAAGGAGCGCCGCTGGAATCTACGAGTCCCCCCGAGTCCGCCCGCACCACCCTAACTCCTCCCATCTGCGTCCAGGAGGCTCCAGCTAAGTTGGCCGCCCGAGGACCAAGTGGACCGATTCAATCGACCATTCTGCGGTGCACGCTGAGATGCGCACGTGCGGTGTAGCGCCAACCCGCATTACAGTGGGCAAGGAGGAAGAGGAGGAGGAAGAGGAGGAAGAGGAGGATGACGAGGTGGAGGTGGAGGAAGAGGGAGGAGGGAATAACGTCGCATTCGATTATCCGCATTTTCTTGGCGTGGCGTTTAGTTGTCCGCAGCAGATCCTCGCACACATGCTCCTTGTATCTGTCCTATGCACGCAGGTATTGTGGTGTATACCAGCGCTGCGTTGCACGCGGATGTTGTGTTGTAGACAGGCGCTGGCGTGCACAGGCGCTGCGGTGCACGCAGGCATTGTGGTGTGCACAGGCGCTGTGTTGCACATGGTTGCTGCGGTGTACACATGTACGCCGGAGCTCTAGTGTACGCAAGCATTGTGGTGTGCACAGGCGCTGCGTTGTACACAGTTGTTGCGGTGTACGCAGGCGGTGTGGTGTACACGTGCGCTGTGGTGCACGCGAGCGTTGTGGTGTATATCGGCGCAGTGGGGCAGATCGCCACCTACATGCTGCTCGCGTCGTCGTCGTCGTCGTCGTCGTCGTCGTCGTCGTCGTCGTCGCTCGTCGCTCGTCGCGTCGGGCGCGCGGGCGCGGCTGTGGTGCCAGAGCCACACGGCGGGGGGGGGCGTTACGTCGTACCCCCCCGACCCCCCCCCCGTGACGCCCGTCATCTCCGAGCACAAAGGAACGCGCTCTATGGACGCTTCTGGGTTTTCCCAAACTCCAGCCCCGGTGAGCCTTCTTCTGCAGGACAGCTGAGGGCCCTTGGGGTCAACGGGGCACGAAAATGCGTGAGGGGTGCGCCGGACGGGGGGGTCCCTCCGTGGCCTTCCGAGGGCCTCCGGAGACCCGGGGGGCACGGAGTGCGCAAGGGTGGGGGGGGGCTGCGCCGAGGCTCCTCTGGAGCTGTTTCGGGGGCCAGCGCAGACGCCCTGGAGGCCCCCAGACTCGGAGGTTGATCGACTTCCTACCCTGACACGTCGATTAGGGAATTGGCCGTTTTCGGTTCGCGAGAGGGCGTCGCGGCCGTCATTTTTGCGGGTCTAGGTCCGTCGGTTTCGGTCCCAGGCCGTTTTCATTAAGGGGAGCTTTGCTAAAGGGAGGTTTGTCCACCGCCGACAAACAGGGTGGTGACCACACCGTGCGGTGAGTCGTTGGAGATTCGGGGTCACCGAACGGTTTTCGGACTCGGGCCGTTTTCCGAGGACGTCGCGGGCGGCAGGGGCATCCGAGGCATCTTTGTCGGGATTCCAAATCAGACGCTTTGGAGCCCCATAGGGGGTACAGTGCCGTTTTTTCATACATGCTCCGCGTGCGGATGAGGTATTCAAAATGCAGGGATTTAGTATTAAAAACAACGATGGGTTCATGCATACATTTATTCTTAAGTTAGTCATGTTTTAAACATCCGATATATATATATATATATAAACTGCCCTGTACGAAGTGGGTGAGAGGTGTGCCGAACTATGCCTCTCGGGAGAGTCTGGGACCCCGGGGAGCTCGGACTCATGGTGCAGTCGGACCGAGGCACAGGATCGAGGTCGGTTCGGGGAGGGTGCCCCCAGTGTCCGTCGTGTTTGTTGGACGTTTCTCTGTGCGCCCGGGGGAGGGTGTCCTTGGAAGTTCTGTGTGTCTTGGCCGACGGAGGGTCTCATGTTCTCGGGGGATGTTCTTCTGGCCTAGTGGTAAGTCGGGCCTGTCCCGCTACAGGAGGCATATCTCCAAATAGTCGGAAAATCGTCAGGTGACGATTTTTGGACTATTTTCGACTATGTTTGGAGTATGTTTGGACTATTTTTTATTGAATGGCTTCGCTCATTCCGCCGGCCCATTTCGCATGACTGAGCCTCTTGGGGCCGCTGGGGGCCTCTTCGGCGTCGCTTGGGGGCCTCCCGAGGGCCTCTCGGGGGCTCTTGGGGCCTCAGCAGGGGCCTCTTGAGGCCTCCCGGGGGCTTCTGAAGGCCGAGGGCTCGAAGTTGGACTATTTTATATCTGTCGTCCAGACTTCCCCTGTAGGGGGACACGCCCGACTTCAGCCTACACCCTAGGCGATGCTTAAGAAAACTTGTGTTTTCGGCCAGAGTCTTGATTATTCTTAATTTTTCAGTGTGAATCCTAAGATTTCAATCGAAGTTCTGTTTTTTTTTCTCAGATTCTGAGACTATGAATTTCTGAACCCATAATTTCTTAAGCATTTCGCAGGGTGTAGGTCCGACTGTGCCTTCACGCATCCGCTGCTTCCCCGGGCCCCGGTGGGCCGAGGTCGAGCCCGGGCGCTCCCCGGGCCTGCCCCCCCGCAGGGCCCCTGCAGCCTCGCCGGGGGAAGCCCAGCAGTTGTCGCGCGGAAGAGCAGAGGATAGGCCTGGGCAAAGCAAGGAGGCTCCGAGGGGGAAGACAGGTGCTCCAGATTTCGTCATAAGAGGGAGGGGGTCTGGACGCTCCAAGACGAGCCATTTCAGACCTCCCCCGCGGGAGAACCCTCCAAAACATCGTCCCCGGACCCCCCCAGGCCCTCCAAGATAGCCTGGAAGAGACCCCCCCCCGAAATGAGACCCCCCTCCCTTTGAGACGAAATCTGGGGTAACTTGACCCTCCCAGGGGGAATTGGCAGGAAGGGAGACCGCAGGGACTTCCTCTCCCCTCTGCTCCCTCCCACTGGCGCTCAGTCCCGCCGCTTCTTCCCTTCACCTCTTCGTTCCTCACCCATCTCGTCCCTCCTTATCCCTCTCCCCTCCGCCCCGTCCTTCTCCCCCCTCACTCTCCTCGTCGGTGTCCCCCTCCTCCTCTTCCTCGTCGTCCTCCTCCTCCTCCTCCTCCTCCTCCTCCTCCTCCTCCTCCTCCCTCTCCTATCTCCACGCCCCCCCCCTCCACGCTCCCCCCCCCTCTCGTTTTCTCCGCCGCTCCCCTCGTCGTCATCCCCGTCCGCCCCCCCCCTTCTCCCCCCTTTTTGCTCCTGCTCGCACTGCTCTCTCCCCCCCCCCCTACTACTCCTCACCCGTTCCCGTCGTCCATCCCAGTCCGCCCCCCCCCCCCCCCCCATCCTGCTCCTGCTCGCCCTGGTCCTTGTCCCCCGCAAGAGCGAGGCGGGGGACAACGCCACGAAGAGGCGGTGTAAGGACGTCCCCCGCAGCTGCCAGAGCGACACCTTCGCTGTGGCGGACTACGTGTTTAGCAGCTTCTTCGCGGAGGCGAAGAAGGAGGCCACGTCGGAAGGAGCTGGCGACCATACGTGATCCTACTCTTCCTCCGCCACCTCCCCCCTCGTCGCCGTCGTCGTCGCCTCCTCCTCCTCCGCCTCCTCCTCCGCCGCCCCCTCCTCCTCCTCCTTCTTTTCCCCCTGCTCCTCTACCCTCGCCGTAGCCATTTTGGCTCAAGGTTTTGAAGTTCTTTTCGTGCCCAGTGGATACTGCCAGTCCGCGGCCTGGTTTCTTTCTTCGGTCACTACGCCCTGGCCCGATCCGTTCCCTGGTCCGTCCGAGGGTTCGGCGTCCCTTTTTTCTATCTGCCAGCTTGGAGTGGCTGATCGTCCACAGAGTATTGGCGGATCGGTGGGGACAGATCCTGTCCGTATCGGGTGGAACCCCAAGGCCAACGATTGGTGCTGAAAGGTTGCCTGTCGGCGCTGGTGGTCAGACCGGCTCCCTACAGGCGGCCTCAAGGAGAATGCTTCCTCTGTCCGCCTGCCACCAGGGATTGCGACCACGATAAAGTCGAGCATGACAAGAAGGCGTAGGCGCACCCATGGGCGAGAGATGCTGCAGCCAAGGCTTCCCCGGCTTCCTCTCGCTCCGAGCGGCAACGGTGAGTTCGTTGGCACTCGGGTCCAGGGGATGGGGGCGGGCATTGTTCGGAGTCGTACGCAGTGGTTGGTGCCCTGCCTGGAGGAGCAGTTGCGTGCGAAACTCGGTGGGCGCGGGGGGTTCTCGAAGATGGAGGCTGAGCTGCCCGACGTCGAAGCTTCGCCGTCGCAAGGTTCCGCCCGTGCTCCTCGGCTCGAAGAAGAGGTCGCCACCGAAGGAGCGGCGTGCAGGCGTGCCCAGGCATGGCTGGATACCTGCTCTACAGTCGGGGCCCTGAAGAAGGAACCCTTTTCGTTGGGGAGGGGCTCCGTGTTCCCTAATTGTTTCGCCGCTTGCCCGGGATTTTCCTTAGGTTCCCGATGCGTAGTCGAAGTTCAGCTCATGGAAAATAGGGGCCTCGTTCCTGATTTAGGGTTCCTTAGGTCAAGGCCCCGACGGTATGCGAGTGCTCGAGGCTGCGGAGTCGCTTCGTGATGTCAAGGCCAGAGAGTGAGTGCACCGCTTGCGGCCGTCGAGGCCCACGCGGAGTGGGAGGCGGCGCGTGCCGCGCCATCTCGCAGGCGCCGCAGGCAGGCGGCGGCGGGGACTGCCCCCCCTGCCGCTGCCGCGGGGTCGGCAACCCACCTCTCTTCGCACGTTGAAGACAAGGAAACAGGCCTCACGATCGTCGAAGGCCCACTGTTTGATCTCGGCGAGCTTGGGCACGACGAAGCCGAGTTGCCAGGGTGGGGGGGCGCCAAGCAGGACGTGACAGCGAGCGTGCAGGCAGAAGTCGCAAGAACCCTCGGTCCCACTGCCCAGAACGCTGCTGCCTCTCAAAGCTGGGGCCAGAAGACGTCCGCTGGTCTGCAGGCCAAGCGCAGGAAAGGGTCGTTTGGGGATCCGTCTCCTGGGGGGGTCTCCGAATGCTCCGCGGGCTCCGAGCGCTCGGCAGGGGTCAACGACGGCGTCGACACTCCTGTTGCTTGGGGCGCTGTATTGGCTGACTCCGCCGGTGCCGCAAGCAGTCTCAAGGCCGCTGCTCGCTCCGAAGCTCAATCCGCGTGTGGAGGCTAAGTATCCCGATCGCGTTTAGCAGGGAGTCTCCTTGGCAGCTTAGGCAGGCCTTCTCAGGCAGGAGTTTCCATGAGATGACGCCTGGCTTCTCTCGCAATGCGAGGTGCAGTTTGCCGAGCCTTCCTCCTCGGTAGTTGACTGCCACAGGCTAGGGGTTTGTGGGCAGCGGGAGTGGGGGCGTTGTGGGCGGGCCTCGGTCGTTCGTTGGAAAGGCCCGAGAGGTTCGTGCAGCCTGTAGCTTGTGCCCGCTCAGATCTGATCTCGCGCGGCGTG
>CAUYUJ010017941.1:195851-205851 GCA_963575745.1 Prorocentrum cordatum
CATTCGCCACGTTCGAATGCGCAATGGGCGCCTGCGGGGCGCGCGCTGTCGCCTGCAATCGCAGCTTGAAGCCGCAGTGGCGACTGGAGCCTGCAGGCGGGCTTGAGTCGCAATCTGAGATGCGCAGAGTCGCGCAACACGTTTGCGCGAAATTTGTGGCCGCGCAGCGCCGACAGAACGCTCGGCGCGCAAATGGCGCGGGCGGGGTGGCAGCGCAAGCCAGATCCGGAATCTGAGCCTGCACGTGGCGCAGTTCGTCGCCCCGGCGCCAGCGCCGCCCCGGGTCGCAATCTGCGCCAGCAGAGGGCGCAGCGCGCTCAATCGCGCATTTTGGGGGGCAGGCTCTCCATGCGCTTCTGGGCCGCGATTTAGAATCGCAGTTTCAGCCAGCGCGCGGGCGCGCCGTTCTCAGCTGCGCAGCTGGCGCAGCGCGCTCAGCGTTGCAATCTGCGCTTGCGAAGAACGCGGCGCGCAAATGCGCGCTTGGAGCCCGCGGGGCGCCAGCGCCGCCCTGAGTCGCGAGCGGCGAACCGCGCCAGAGTGCGCGAAGGACCGCGCATCCAGATGTGCAGTTCTCGCTCGCGGGGGTCGCGCCGAGCTCGAGTGCGCAATTATCGCTTGCGCGGCGCGCGAGGCGGGGCGCCCTCGCCGCGCGCGAATGCGCGATGGGCGCCTGCGGGGCGCGAGGCGTCGCCTGCAATCGCAGCTTGAGGCCGCAGAGGCGATTGGAGCCCGCGGGCGGGCTTGAGTCTATCTGAAATTGGAGGGGTGCGCAGCGGAAATTTGCGGTCGCGGGGCGCCGCGAGAGTGCTCTTGCGCGGAAGATCTCCTCAGGCTGTCCACCGCAGGAACAGAGGGCGATGGCAAGCGCCTGCCGATGGGCTGGGCGCCCGCGAATGGCGCGGGCAGGATGCCAGCGCAGCCGGATTCGAAATCTGAACTTGCGCAGGGCGCGGCGCGCTCAGATGCGCGGGTCGCGCCCGCCCAGCGCCCGCGCAAACCGGATCGCAGTCTACGCCTGCGGAGGGCGCAGCGAGCTAGAATCGCCGTCTCAGCAGCACGCGGGCGCGCGGTTCTCAGCTGCGCAACTGGCGCAGGGCGCCTGGAGTTTCAATCTGCGCCTGCGAAGAGCGCGCGGCGTTCAAATGCGCGCTTGGAGCCCGCGGGGCGCCAGCGCTGCCTTGAATCGCAATCGGCGCCCGCGCGCGAAGAGCGCGGCGCGGCCCGATGCGCAATTGGCGCTGCAGGACGCGGCGCGCCATCCGAATCGCCATCCAAACTGCCGCCGGGCGCCGCCCCCAAGCGCGCGGAGGCCCGCGCGCCCAGATTTGCAATCCTCGCTCGTGGAGGGCGACGCCGCGCTCATGTGCGCCGTCATCGCCTGCGAGGCGCGCGCTGCGGGGGGCCCACGCCGCGTTCGAACGCGCAAGGGGCGCCGGCGGGACTCGCGGCGTCGCCCGCAGTCGCAGTCTGAAACCGCGGGGCGATCGGGGCCTGCAGGCGGGCGTGAGTCGCGACCTGAAATTGCAGAGTGGTGAAACGCGTTGGAGCGAAATTTGTGGCCGCATAGCGCCGAAAGAACTCTCTGGCGCGCAAGTGGCGCGGGCGGGGTGCCGACGCGACCCGCATTCGAAGTCTGAACCTGCACAGGGCGCAGCGCGCTGAGCTGCGAAGTTCGCGCCCGCCGGGCGCTGGCGCGGCCCCGGCCGCGATCTGCGCCAGCAGGAGTGCAGCGCGCGCGAGCGCGCATTTTCCAAGCGCCCCCCGGCCGCGAGCTAGAATCGGGCAGCTGGCGCGGGGCGCCCAGACTTGCAACCTGCGCCCGCAAAGAGCGCGCGGACCTCTCAGTGGTCTCGGGGCTTGGGGCGCCGTCATTGCGGTTTGTTCGGCTTTGCAAGTCTCTGTGTTGCGGTCCTTGCTTGGCGAGGCGGCGGTGGTTGTCGGTTTCGCGACTGCCGCCCTTCTTTTGGAATGCGAGCGGGTGAACGACAGCGTTCCTGGGTCTTGTTGGGTCGGGCCGCTGGGGAGTTGCATGTCCTCGCCATTGTTGCGAATGGAAATCCAGCTTTGTGCTGCGCCCCGCGGGCTTCGAGGGCGGCGGGGGGTCTCGTGGGCCTCTGTGGCCGGCCCTGTCCTTGGTGGCGGGTTCTTCGCATGGGGTCAGAACGGCTAAACTGTTATTGCGGCCTCTTTTGGAGGCCGCTCCTGATAGGGCAGTTTTTTTGCATCGATTTTGGCATTGATGGATGTCGCGTTTTTTCGCGTCGAGGGCGCGGGGGACACGGCTGAAGAGGGGGTCTTGCTTGTTTCGCTTGTGTTCTCAGGGGGGGTTTTATGGGGCGTCCCGGCGTCTCTAGCAGCGTCGCCCTTGTGTCCTCCTCGCGCGGCATAGGCATTCGCGTCGGCGGAAAGCTTCAAGACCATGGTGTTCCTGGCAGCTTTGCCAGGACAAGCGTCGATTTGGGTCTTGATGTTCGTGTCTGCAGGTGTTGATCGGTTGCCAAGGGCAGCTCCCGCATCAGCGCATCTAGCCGCAGAGCTGCCAGGATTTTTAGGGCTAGGAGAAGCGCCCCCCTGAAGAAGGTTGTCCAGGGGCGCTGGGCCAGCGGCTTTGCCTCGCGGTTCTGACGAACGCCGGGTGCAGGGACTTGCGCCGAGCGGCGTTCTGCAATTCCACGGGCAGGCAGCCGCGTCGGCATGTGGGGAGTTGCTTGGGCGTTGCCTCATCGCCGCGGGCGAGATTCATTTCGGGCTGAAGAAGTCCTGGGGTTGAGCTCAGGAGGCAGCCCGTCTCCGAGTTAACCGGTGCCTCGACGCGAGCATCCCCATCTGCGCTCGAGAATGGAGCGGGCCTGGGGCCCGTCGCCGCGTCGTCTCAGTCGCGTCGGGGCAGGTGGCGCAAAGTCGGGGGCCCTGCGCTGGCTGTTTAAGCCGCGTTGCTCGGTGTGGGGTGGGGTCCCGGGGGGGGCCTCAGTCTGGCAGCGGCGCGCTCTTCGTTGCCTAGGCGAGGGTTGTCGACCCCTGTGTCCAATGAGCCGGGCCACGATGCGTCAGACTACGGTGCGGCTGAGCTGTTGGGCGATTCTTGCACCGACCTCAGGTCGCAGTCGTGGGGGGCTACTTCCAAGCGCGAGGCAGGGGCGGATTCGAGGGGAGGATGCGTCTCCCTGTTCGCCAGGAGAGAGATGTTGCGCTTCTCGAAAGAAAGATGTTTCAAGCGAGCGCGGCCTCGCGGTGGCTGTGGCTTAGGGGGCCCGGTGGCTTCGAGTTTGGAGGTTCACCTTAGGCTCTCGGGAAGGGCAGCTGCGTCCTCGGTTGTAGAAGAGCCTCGTGGCCCTCGCGCGTTGAGCGCGGCTTTGCTAGGCGGGCGCGGCCGCGAGGATTGTTCCAGGCGTGCTTGTTTGGCCCCGCTCGGCTGGCGCGGGGGCCTCGCCGGGGTCTCGGGGGCCTTGAGGCGGGGGTCAATTCGGGGCGACGATGGAGGCGAATGGCCCAGGGGAGAGCAATGCGTGCATGCAGGTGCGCTGATGATCTATGTCTTCGAAAAGGCTCCCGGGCGAATGCGCGCAATGCCCGCCCCTGGGCTGTCCGCCCTTATCGTCGCCGCCGAGTCAATGCAAGCGGGGGTCAGTCAGAGCGGCGGATCTTGCGGGATCCTGCAGTGCCGCGGGCCGCATGGACCCGGGTTGGGGTGCAGGGTCCTGCAGGATCTTGCAGGATTCTTCGCGTTGACTTGGGTTTGGGTCCAGAATTTTGCATGATCTCGCAGGGTTCTGCAAGGCGTGACTGACCCGGGGCTGGATTGACCCGGGTCAGAAGATCCCCGAGAATCGCGGCTCCGCGGAGTCGCGCTTTCGGGGCTCACTCACTTTGTTTTTTTGGACGGGCTGGGCGCGCCCTCGTTCAATTTCTAACCTATATGATTACTTCTCGCAGCTCGCCATGTCTTCTCCGCAGCCCGGAACGGCGTCGGATGCTGCCGCGATCGCGCCGGCTCGCGCACCGGGTGCCCCCGTGGGCAAGCTGTTCAACTACCCGTTCATCAAAAAGGCGCGCGCTAAAGTACTCGGGCGCCCCTTTCTCGCCTCTACTCCCGAAGGATGGCTACCAGAAGATGGATGATGGCCAGGATGAGGAGGAGCTGATCCCAGGGCCAGTCGAACAGTCGAACTTCGACAGAGCGGTGGAGGACAGCAGCGGGGGAAGGGGGCAGGTTGCCACGGCGGGTGTCGCAGGGCTCCTCCGGAAGGAGATGGCGCCTATGACTACGGCGATTCAGGACCTCCAGAAAGGCTTCGGAAATCTCGACCTGCGCATGACCTCCCTTGCGGGCTCGGTGGGTATCCGCCTGGGCAATGTGTTGAAGCGCATCGACATCGCCGAAGTCCAGATCAAGAAGCTCGAGAACCTCGCCAAGCAGATCTCCGAGAAGGGCAGCTCCCTTCGCGCGATCCCCCAGAAGCATTCAGGCGGCAATTTCATGGGGGGGGAGGCAAGCGGAATATCACCGCAGTGGTGGGCAATCTCGATTCGCCCGACTCACTGGAGGCGGCGAGTGCGCGGCTCCGCGACAAACCTTTTTCGCTCCAGGGCCCGCCCCCAGCCGAGGTCTACTCGAGAGGGGACATCGGCGGGATGCTGTTCGCGGAGTCACAAAACTCTGGTCAGCGAGATGCGGCAGGTTTGAAGTCCGGAGGTAGGGAGGTTTGAAGTCCGGAGGAAAACATCTTGAGGGAGGCAGGTTTGAAGTCCGGAGGGAAACATCTGGACAAACCAGGGCCGCCCAATCATGGAGAGGGCAGCTCAGAACTTCTGCTTTGGCCTGAAGCACGTCTTTAAGAAGGCGCGGGACATCCTGCGCGCAGTCTCCGTGAGTGACGAGGCCCCTCGCTCGGTTTGGGTCGGGGGTGACTCGGCAGTGACCGCGCGCGTACTTGGGGGGGCTCCACGGCGGCCAGGAGGTAACGGACCATGCGAACAAGTGCGACTCACTCGCCGTGACAGCCACGAAGGGCATAACAAGGGCTCCGAGGGTCGCGGCACAGGCGGTGGCCAGGAATAGGGCCCACAGGAGCCGTCCGGCACAGTTTCACCGAGAATTTAACAGTCGAATTCTTTATTATCTTGTACATGTGCACGTGCTGGGGGCAATGGCGCCCGATGCCCTGGCTTTCTCGGTGGTAATCTGCGCCCTGGCGGGAGGGGGGTTCTTCTGGGTCTCTGGAACGTGGAGGGGCTCGCCGAGGCAAAAGTAGGGGAACTCCAGGTTCACATGCAGGAGCTTAGTATTGATATTTTGGCATTGCGAGAAGCTCAGAAGTACGACTCCGTGCACGATATTTCAGACAAAGGTGTTCTACTGATCCAATCAGGAGGCTCAGACGATCAGGGGGCCGCCAGCTTTGCATGTTTGATCGCGCCAGACATTTTGGAGGGGCATCGTCGGCTTCCGGATGGTTTCTGCAAGGATCATGCGCATCAAGTTGCGTGTCCATGGTGGGGGGCTTCCTATCTTCAGTGTGTACGTACCTCGCAATGGCAAGCCCTTGGGCGCCAGACGGGATTTTTACGCACAGTTGGGAGAATAAGTATATGTTGTATCTGGCCGGCAACGGGCAGTGGTGCTGGGCGATTTCAACGCGAGGCTGCACAGGTGCTTCGACGGGAAGTCGGCTCACTTGGGAGAGTGTATATTCGGCAGCCCAGCCGCGCAGCATAACCCGACTTCCAACCGGGCGTTGCTCGAGCTCTGCGGCGCCCACGTTTTCGCGATCGCGAACACATTCTGCAACCGTCCTCCAGAGCAGCAGATTACATGCAACACTGTCGAGTCATAGCCGCCCAGCCCAGCAGTTCCACAGCACTATGGCCAAATCGACTTCTTACTATGTTCCGGTGCGCGCCTGGAGTGCGCGACAGACGTCCGAAGCAACGAAGATATAGCTCTCGCTTCGCACCATTTCTTGCCATTGTGCCGCGCCCAGCTCGACGTCGACGACGCTGCCCAACCGTGCAGGCAGGAAGTAGATGTGCAGGCGCTCGCCCAAGCACCGTTCCAGCGAAGCTCCAACAACGCCATCGCCCACTACGTGGCAGCAGAGCGCCGGGAGGCCCGGCAGACGCTCGTAGAGCTGAACAATAGCATGGTTGACGCCTTCTTTGCTTCCGCGTCTGCGCGTCTGCCCTAGGCCCAGCGGGCGCGCAGACGCCCGTGGATCAGCGACGCCGCGCTGGAATTGATCGCGGCAAGGAACAGGGCCCAGGGCGGGGTGTCATCGGGCACGCGAGAAGATTCTCAATGGCAGGAGAATGCGAAGAACGACAAGAGCACCTGGCTGGACAAGCGGCACCAGACCGGAGATTGGGGCGAAGTTCGAAAGCTGCGCAAAGGTTCCACGGCCACGCGGGGCCGAATGAAGGACTCACAGGGGCGCCCTATAGATTGCGACCTGAGAGCGCAAACTCTGGCTGAATATTTCGAGAACGCGCATGAGGCCGACTGCGGTTGTCGACAGCCCCGAGCCACTGGGGGGCGCGCCCCCGACAGAATTGGGGCCGAATGCCGAGCAGGAAGTACGCGAAGTGGCGCGAGCTCTGAACCGGAACCGGGCCGCGGGCAAGGACGGCGTGCCAGGTGAGTTCTGGAAGGCCGCGTGCGTGGCTGGGGCGCCAGCTTGCCAGTGGCCCGTCTTGCTATGCAACCAGTGTTGGCTGGAAGCAGACGTGTCCGATGCCTGGCACGTGGCGGTCGTTTGTGCGATATTCAAGAAAGGCGATTCTTCGAACTGTGCGAACTACCAAGTCAGATCCCTCCTGCCACTGGGGTGCAATATGCATGCAATGATATTGTTGTTGCGACTGAAAAATGCAGGGGCCGAAGAACGCACGTGCAACGCTCAATTCGGCTTCCGATCTGGCCAGGAAACAACAGACGCTCTGTTCATCGCCAGGTGCTTGATCGAGGAAACGTGGGACTCCGAAGCGCGCGAACTTATGCTCTTCGCGTTTGACTGGGCTAAGGCATCCGACAGCGTGTCTCCTGATGGCTTGGTACAGGCGCTCGCCTGCTTCGGTGCGCCCGGGAAGTTTGCGTCGGCGGTCAAGGCCGCGCGCGCGAGCTGGAGCTTCTGCGCACGCGGCGCGGGGTCCATGTCCGACTCAAGGCCGCAAGCGTTTGGGGTATCGCAGGGGTGCCCGATGTCGCCCTTTCTTCTCGATCGTGATGACCGCGCTGATGCTCGGCGCGACGCGCGGCATGCGCGGCAGAGGCGTTCGTCAAGATAGCCGGCTGCGCCTGAGCGAGTTGATCTACACCGATGACACATGAATTGCGGTTGTGACGAGAGAACGCCCGCTATCTCATGGGGGGCATCAGAGAGGCGGGCACTAATTACGGTTCATCCTTCAAGTGGGGCACGCTAGAGGTAATGCCAGTTCGCTGCCAGACGCAGCTCTTCCGCCCTGACGGCCAACCGATCACCCAGAAGGATGACATGGTGCACCTGGGGGGGGGTGCTCCACGCAGACGGAGGGGGCGAAACATAACTCAGTCGGCGCATGGGCGTGGCGCGGAAAGATTTCGATACGCTGTGCAGACTGTGGAGGCATACAAGAATATGTCTGCCCAAGAAGGTCATGATGTTTGAGGCCTGTGTCGTCTCCAAGGTGATGTGCTGCCTGCGCGCCCTCTGGTTGAACCAGGCAGAGAGATCGCGACTGGGCGCCTTCCAGGCTCGGTGCCTGCGAAGAATCGCCGGCACCCCTCACTCTTATTTCAGCCGGGTGTCCAACGCAGCCGCGCCAGAGAGGTGCGGCAGGAATCGTTCGACTTTCAGTTTAGCTTGCAAGCAGCTCGAACTGATGGGCAGGATCGCTTGTCTCCCAGACGACAATGTGTCGCGACGAACGGTCTACCAACCAGGGTCGTTCAACCTAGCCTGCCCTTACGTGCCTCGGAGGCGGTGCATGCCGAGGAATTCATGTAAGCGCAATGTGTTTGACCTGGCCTGCGCAGCGGCTGGTGGTCGAGACGCCTTGCAGGAGCTACTGGCGCGGAGTCGCAAGGTGCTGCTGTTCACAGCTGTAGCGTTCAACATATATGGATTGTTCGTCTGAATCTGGAGCGGACAGTCCTTGCTTACGGGGTGGTGGGAGAGCCACTCACATGGGCTGAAACAGCATGTTCAGTGAGCCTGCCAGTGCTCTTTCCTCCTTGCCCTCCTCCTCCCCCTCGTCGTCGCTGTCGGTTTTTGCACGGCGGATTCTTGTTTCGCAGCCGCGCCTCCAGTTGCAGAACTTGCTGTTTCACCTGTTTGCCAACGCGCCCCTGACGTGCGCGGCGCTTCTCTCTCTCTCTCTCTATCTCTATCTCGGGCGCGCCCGCTCCTCTTCTGGTGTGCGGGCGCTCGCTCGAGGGGTGCTGCTTTCCCGGCGAGGTCGCCGGCATTTTTGGCGATGGGTCGGGGGGGCGGTTCTTCTGACCCTCGTCGTCGACGGCGCGGTGTTCATCGCCGGAGCTTGGAAGTCCTTGGAGGAGTCTTTTCGGGCCCGGCTGGCCGCATTCAGGCAGTGCCCTGATCGGAGCTCGATGCCTTTGATGTAGCCTTCAAAGGTTCCAAGGGTCCCATCTGTTTTGGTGCGGATCATTGTGATCATAAAGCGGCGGCTGTGAAGTCCTTGTTGCGTGAACTCTCTGCCGCGTTGATCCTGGTGGCTTTAGTCTCTCCGACCAGGTGAGGTGTGTAGCCTCTGGCACCGCGGCGGCTGATGCAACGTGGATTATTGGCCTTGTTGCTGATGACCTTGCCACGGATCAGTGGGGCACCGCCGCGGCCCTGCTTGGGGGCGTTCTCGGAGGACCCTCGCCGCCGCGGAGGAGGCTGGCCCCGTCAGGTTTAGGGATTCTTTGAAGGTTCCCGAGAGCCCGCATGCGGTGACAGGGCCGCTCGCCCCAGTGCTCATCGCATTTCTACAGTCAAGACGCTGAAATAAGGAACAGTTTGGGTTCGGAACGGGCTCGATGTTCCTTCGGTTCCTCCAGTGCTGTTCCTCTTGCCCTCCTGGGGCACGGAGGCGCTTGCAGGACCAATGAGGGGCTTCGTTCCTCAGCGTTCCTTCTTTCAGCAGCCCAACTGTACTGGTGTGTCGAGCGGTACAGATGCTCCAGGTGCGGGGTGCTTTCGACATGGGGGAAACTTTTGTATTCTTGCGCTTCGGACTGCTTTGTGACCTGGCCCAGAAGTGGCCCAAAAACGTTGTCGTTTCGGCCCCGGGATCCGGGGAGGTCCGTGGCCTCGCGCCTAGCTGGTCACCCTGTTCGTTTCTGTTGGGGGCCGTTTCGCTATGGTTTTTTCCGCCGTTGCCGTCGTGCAGCTAGCTACCGTCGGCGGGCGCCAGCTTGGTGCTGAAAGTCTTTCCAACGTGGGTCGCAAGAACCCAGCCCGCGGCGCCGCGCCGCGCAAAAGCCAATTCCCCAGTCGTGCAGGGCCTCGCAGACCGGGCCTTGCCGCTGGGGTGGAGCGCGAGGTAGCGGTGGCCACAGCTCCGACGGCAGCCAGCTCTTCGGCTGCTCGATCCCCCGCCCTCCTCCCTCCTCTTCTCTCTCTTCCCGCGCGCCGCGCTGCGCGAGTGCTCCAAACGTTTCCTCCTCTCCCTTCAGGGCCGCCGTGGGAATCCAGCCAGTTCGGTGGCCCCTCCCATTGTCCAGAGGCCAGCAACATATGCACACGTACGCGGTTAGCTTCCCTTGGAGTGCGTGTCAACGCGGACGTTCGTGCAGGCAAGACCGCGGAGGGCGTACATGTACATATGTCGTTGCTCGCCCAATTGTGGGCCCCCTGGCAGGAGCACGAGAGGCGGGTGGGGCGGGCCAGGTCGGGAGGCCGTTCCGGCGTCCTGAGGGCCGGCTGTGGGCCCCCTTGGAGTCCGTGGGGCACACAGCGGATGAGGGGTGTGCCGACGTGAGGCTCTTTTGAGCCATCGCGAGGGGCCAGCCGGGCGC
>CAUYUJ010017941.1:208351-219392 GCA_963575745.1 Prorocentrum cordatum
TTTTAAGCTTCAGAGTCATAAATGGTGAGGAAGCCTCAGGCGAAACGCCTGGCCCGCCCTGAGAGCTGGCCTCAGGGTGCGACAGGGAGAAGTGATTCATAAGGAAGAGGCATTGAGGAGGAGGAGGAGGAGGAGGAGGAGGAGGAGGAGGAGGAGGAGGAGGACGAGGTGCAGGAGGAGGAGGAGGAGGATGCACTCAGGCCTCCCCGATGGCTACACTGGCCTGACCCTGCTGGGGCTGCCCCTCGTGCATCCGCGCACGGGCTCGGACAAGCAGCCTTGGTCCTCCTCCTCCTGCTGCTCCTGCCCCGCCTCCCTCCTCGCTCGCTCCTCCCCCTCCTCTCCCCCCTGCTCCTCCCTCCTCCTCCTCCTCCCTCCAGTGCGCCCCCTCTTCCTCGTTTTGCCCTCTCCTCCTTCCTCCTCTTCCTCCCTCCTTTCTCGCTCGCTCCTCCCCCTCCTCTCCGTCCTGCTCCTCCCTCCTCCTCTTCCTCCCTCCAGTGCGCCCCCTCTTCCTCATTTTGCCCTCTCCTCCTTCCTCCTCTTCCTCCCTCCTGGCTCGCTCGCTCCTCCCCCTCCTCTCCCTCCTGCTCCTCCCTCCTCCTCTTCCTCCCTCCTGTGCGCCCCCTCTTCCTCGTTTTGCCCTCTCCTCCTTCCTCCTCTTCCTCCCTCCTGGCTCGCTCGCTCCTCCCCCTCCTCTCCCTCTTGCTCCTCCCTCCTCCTCTTCCTCCCTCCTTTGCGCCCCCTCCTTCTCATCTCGCCTCCTCCTCCTGCCGTCCCCTCTTCTCCTCCCCCCTCCTGTTGTCCGTAGCCGCTTTGGCTCAAGCCATGTGGCCCCGCCATTGGCGCGCGGCCCCCGTTTGGGATGGCGCGGGTGGCGGCCCCGGAGGCCTGCCTTGGTGAAGGTTCCGAGGGCGCGGCACGCCGCGAACCGCACCTTGGCGGAGCGGCGGAGGGCGCAGCTCTGGGCGGAGTGGTCGTCGGAGGCCCTGCCTGAAGGAGCGCTGCCTGAAGGAGCGCTGCCACGTGCTCGCGTCCACGCCGGGGGACCCCGACCTCGGCGGCGACGCAGAGCTGGGGGCGCGGCTCCACTTGGTCGCACCCGTGCTAGAGGCTGGCGTTGCTGGCCGTGGTGTTCCTGCTGTGGCTGCGGCGCGCAGGAGCAGGGCCTCGCACAGCTTCGGCATCCGTGCGAACTCCCTGAAGTATGCCACGCTCAAGGTTTCGAGCTACACTCTAGGCGATGCTTAAGAAAACTTGTGTTTTCGGCCAGAGTCTTGATTATTCTTAATGTTTCAATGTGAATCCTAAGATTTCAATCGAAGTTCTGGGTTTTTTCTCAGATTCTGAGACTCTGAGTTTCTTAACCCATGATATCTTAAGCATGTCGCAGGGTGCACATCCAACGTTCCTCTGGCGTCCGGCGGGCCTCCCGCTGGAAGAGTGGTGCGCCCGAGTCCGCTCCCCGTGCTCCGCGCGTCGGGCTCGACGCGGAGGCCGTCGTCGCCGGGGCCCTCTCGGACGGCGGGGGGGCGCAGGGCCGAGGGCGCGTGCGGCGACGGCGCTGGAGCTTGCTGGCGCACGGCTCCAGCCGGGCCCGGACCTCAGCGGTGTTTTTGTTGGTGATCTCGTGGGCCGTGCTCGCTTCGGCCTCGTGCTCTGCGGCGGGGGCGGAGCGGGGACGACAGCGAGGGGCACCGCGAGCACAGCGAGCACGGAGCACGGGTTCCGAAGCAAAGCAAGCAGCACAGCACGAACACAAACAAAACAGACCGAAAGCAAGACAAGACGAAAGCAAGCAAGCCAGGGACAGCATAAGAAACAAGACACAAAACCAAAACAGATTAAGGCGGAAGCGAAAACGTTTTGGCCCAGCCCTGGCTCCAGCCGCGCAACGGGGCGGGGACGTGCTCGCTCCCGCCGAGACGTCGGGCCTTGGCCGCGCCCGCGGCTCCTCCCGCCTCCACGGGCGTCCCAGCTCCCTTCGGGGCGGGCGCCCCGCCCGACGAAGCTCGCCGTCTCCTCGGCGTCGGGGGCGCCCCGGTGACGACTGGCCTCGTGCGCGCTCCCCCTCGAGACGTCGGGCCTTCGCCGCGCCTGCGGCTCCCGTCGTCGTCACGGGCGTCCCGGCTCCGTTCGAGGCGGGCGTCCGGCCCGACGAAGATTTTAAGCTTCTCCTCGGCGTCGGGGGCGCCCCGGTGACGAGTGGTCTCGTGACCTTCCTGTTGCCGACGAGGTTCTCCCTGTTGGCGGGCGCCCTGGCGGTGAAGAATGTGTGGAGCACCTCTCGGCGGCGAAGTGGGTTGTGAGGAGCATCGGCGGGCTGGGCCTCCTGATCCAGGGCCTCCTTTTTGAACCCCGTGGTCCTCGGGATGTTCCTGATGCAGACGCACCTCTGCCTGCTCGAAAAAGTTCTGGGACTGGAAAAGAGGCCGCCACTGGTAATGTACATGTTCCAGTTTCCGAAAACACACAAACAAGAATCGGCACCAAGCTGGCAAGCTGAGATCACGGGCAGTGTAAAGCACCGCAGGAGCTCTGACAATTCAGGCAGTGCAAATTACCGTCGTAGCTCCTCATCCTCATCACAAGCCCCCAAAGCGCAAGCCTCCCCCGCACACAATGCAGCTACAAGACTACACACCCGTGCACGGGTTCAACTTGCTCGTTTACTCTTGCGGCGACCGAGACCTACAACGTTCTAATCAGGAGGACGATGGCACTTCGCTGGAAATCGAAAAGGGCCAAGTTTAGCTTCGACATGCCAGGCATTCGCAACCGCCTGGCGTGCAATCCACCATGTCGCACTGATCACACGGGGACGTTCAGGGTCATCACATTCTGGGCGAGAGTGAACACAAGGAACAGATCGAGGCCCTGGATCAGGAGGTCCAGCAAGCAATTGCTCGTGACAACCACCTTCGCCTCCAAAATAGTCCTTCACGACCCTCACGGGGCCGGGGACGCCGTCGGAGTGGGGTGTGGTGTATACCGCTGTCCCCCGCCTTTCCCCCGCGGAGGCGACGCAACATGTCTACGCCAGGATCCCGCAGACGCCCAGGAGCCGCGCTCCCGTGCGGCTCTCCGTGCGGGGCCGGGAGAGGCGCCGGCGCCCAGGGCTCGGCTCCTCAGCAGCTCCGCCCCCCTGCGGGGCCGCGGGCCTCGGTCCTCCCGCCGTCCCCCGCCTTTCCCCGTGGAGGCAACGCAACATGTCTACGCCTTATGCGATGCTTAAGAAAACCTAAGTTTTCGGCCAGAGTCTCGATTATTCTTAACGTTTCAATGTAAATCCCAAGATTTTGATAGAAATTTTAGGTTTTTCTTCAAATTCTGAGACTATGAATTTCTTAACCCATGATTTCTTAAGCATTTCGCAGGGTGTACGCCAGGATCCGGCAGACGCCCAGGAGCCGCGCTCCCGTGCGGCCTTCCGTGCGGGGCTGGGAGAGGCGTCGGGGTCACCAGCCACCAGGCCACCCCAACGCAACCCGAAGGCTCAGATCTACCCTCGACTTCCAGTGGGGGGGGGGGTCGGGCGACGTCGAGAAGACACGTGTGGAACCCTTCCCCCCCCCCAACCCGAGATTGGGGTCTTCGGGTCGGGTTGGGGTGGTCTGGTAGGTAGTCAGTCGGCGTCCAGGGCTCGGGTCCTCGGCTCCGTCCCCTGCGGTGCCGCGGGCCTCGGCCGCCGTGCCTCCGCCGCGGGGTGCCCTCGGCCCCGCCGTCGTGTCGTTGTGGGCCCCTCGGTCGTGCAGGAGGGGAAACAACACACAGGCACAACCAGTCGTCGATTCCCCAGAAGGTCTAGGAGAATAGGGGAACTGGGAGGGGGGGAAGACGAAAGCCCCCCAGACTATGGAGGAATATGAGAAATTGCTATATTTTTGTGTGTATTCATTTGTGTGTCCCGGGGCCCCTTCAGTTCGATCCCACTCGTCGCTGTGATGAGTGTTCGGGAGTTGGCGCTTGTCTCCAACCCATGGCCGAAGACAAAAACCCTCCTCATGCATCTCCCCCTTCTTCTCTTTTTTTCTTCTCTCCTCGAATCCTCCCAGTCGCACCCCCAGACGTATCGGCAGGGCGGACCGGGCGTTTCACCACAGACTTCCTCACCATTTATGATTCTGGAATTTGCCATTCGCAGCAGCTACACGGGTGGAGGGGGATCGTTTTCAAGATGGGGTTCTCGCCTTAGCGCCGCGCTCATTCGTCTTACAAGTTCACAGCAGTTTCATGGGCGGTCGGGGGTTCGTTTTCGAAACGAGGCTCTCGTCTAGTCGCCACGCGCATTTGTCCTACAAGTCTTGAAACAGCTTCAAGGATGGATGGGGTAAGGGGTCAAAACGAGGTTCTCGCCTGAGCGTCGCGCAGAGTCGTTTTAAAAGTTCGCTAACAGTTCAGGACTAGAGGGCGGTTCCTTGTCGAACTGATGCCTTCACCCAAGCGCTGCCCGCATTTGTCTTACAAGCTTGCAAGAGCTTCAAGGACGGAGGGCTGTTTTTTCGACGTAATTTGGCTTGATCGCCTCTTTGACCTTTCAAAACCAGCATTGAGCGCATGTAGCAGCTGCGCGGATGGAGGGTGGCGCCTTGCCGAAGTGGGTCTCTCGTTTGGGCTGTCCTCGAAGCGTGTGGCCAGACGTGCAGAGTTTTTGCCGTACAGTCGGGGCCCTGAAGAAGGAACCCTTTTCGTTGGGGAGGGGCTCGGTGTTCTTAATTGTTCCACACCTTGCCCAATGTGTTCCTGGAGTTTTTGGTGGCAAATCGAAGGGTAACTTATGAACAAAAGGGGCTTCGTTCCTTATTTAGGGTTCCTTAGGTCAACGCCCCGACCGTATTTTGGGTGTTGGGCGGTCCTTCTCAACACGGGGTCCATCGCTGGACACCGCGTCGAACTGTGCGGTCATACCGACTCGCAGTCCCTACTATCCGCTAGTGGGGTGCAGTGCTGTTCCCCTTTCGAGCCGTGGCCCGCGCCTGAACTGCAGGCCCGTGGGGGTGCAAGTCTCTCAAGGGGGTGCTTGAAGAAGGCTCGCACGGACTCGTGAGGAGGGGGCTTGGGCGGGAGGGTGGTTTGCAGCATCGTTGATGCATTTTGTGCTTACTTTGGTCCTCCTCCTCCTCCTCCGCCTCCGCCTCCTCCTCCTCCTCCTCCTCCTCCTCCTCCTCCTCCCTCCTCTTAGGTCGATAGTCAACGCTTCGACTGTCAGCACTACCAGCGCCGCGGGAACAGGGTCGCCCTCGAGCGACGCATCCCAGGAGGGGAGGGGAGAGATGGAATACGATGGGCGGAGGAGCAGGATCACCACATGCTACCTGCCATACGTCAACGATTCAGCGATGGTGCTACACACCTTCCCGTTCCAAGCCTCCTTCTCCAAGAGTCCTCATTCCCTACGAGAGCTTCCTTCCTTATGGGAAGCGTCCCCTTGAAAGACGACCCTGCACGAGCCGTGCCGCTATCAGACATGTCAAGATGTAGGATAGTAGCGTTCAAGTGTGAGGAAGTTTCCGGCGAAGCTCCTGGCACGTCCTACTGTCACGTTTGGTGGTGCGTTGACGAGGATATATCCACTGACCTTCGGCCCATCCCGCCACTGTGCCTAGGCCGTGGTTCAGAGGCGACGCGTATGAGGGTCTCTTGGTCCGCCTCTCGGCGGACTCTCAGAAGGGTCTTGGGGGCTTCTGGGGGGACCTCTGAGGGCGCCTCTCGGGGGCCTCCTAGGGCGTCTTGGGGCCTCTGGGGGTCCTCTTGGGGCGTCTTGGGAGGGCCTCTGGAGCTTCTGGGGGGTCTTGGGGACATCTTGGGCTGGAAGGCTCGGAATATCAGTTCGTGTTCCCCCTCTCGGGCCCCTCTTGGGGCCATCTTGGGTGTCCCTTGGGCCTTTTCGGGCCTCTTGTGCCGTCTTGGGGTCCTCTTGGGGCGTCTTTGGGCCCTTTGGGCCCTCTATCGGGGGCTTTTTTCCCAACCATCCTGTGGTGTTGGGTCCTCGTTTTGAAGAGACGGTGCCCCGCGTTCCCGCCTCCTTCCTCCCTCCCTCCTCCCCCCTCCTCCCCCTCCCACACCCATTCTGGCACACCCCTCACACGTTTCGTGGCCCCATAGGGAGCTCCACCGAAGGCCCCCGTGGCTGCGTTCGCATGCGCCCACCGCACCCATTTCGGCGCACCCCTCACACGTTTCGTGGCCCCACAGGGAGCTCCACCGAAGGCCCCAGTGGCTGCGTTCACATGCGCCCACCGCACCCATTTCGGCACACCCCTCACACGTTTCGTGGCCCCATAGGGAACCTCACCCAAGGCCCCCGTGGCTGCGTTCGCATGCGCCCACCGCACCCAGTTCGGCACACCCTTTCACACGTTTCGTGGCCCCACAGGGAGCTCCACCGAAGGCCCCAGTGGCTGCGTTCACACGCGCCCACCGCGCCCATTTCGGCACACACCTCACACGTTTCGTGGCCCCATAGGGAGCCTCTCACCCAAGGCCCCCGTGGCTGCGTTCGCATGCGCCCACCGCACCCAGTTCGGCACACCCCTCACACGTTTCGTGACCCCATAGGGAGCTCCACCGAAGGCCCCAGTGGCTGCGTTCGCATGCGCCAACCGCATCCATGTCGGCGCACCCCTCACACGTTTCGTGGTCCCACACGGAGCTCCACCGAAGGCCCCAGTGGCTGCGTTCGCATGCGCCCACCGCACCCATTTCGGCACACCCCTCACACGTTTCGTGGCCCCATAGGGAGCCTCACCGAAGGCACCCGTGGCTGCGTTCGCATGCGCCCGCCGCGCCCAGTTCGGCACACCCCTCACACGTTTCGTGGCTCCACAGGGAGCTCCACCGAAGGCCCCAGTGGCTGCGTTCACATGCGCCCACCGCACCCATTTCGGCACCCCCCTCACACGTTTCGTGGCCCCATGGGGAGCCTCACCCAAGGCCCCAGTGGCTGCGTTCGCATGCGCCCACCGCACCGATTTCGGCACACCCCTCACACGTTTCGTGGCCCCACAGGGAGCTCCACCGAACGCCCCAGTGGCTGCGCTCGCATGCGGTTCCACCCCCCATTCCGGCGCACCCCTCACACGCTTCGTGGCTCCATAGGGAGCTCCACCGAAGGCCCCAGTGTCTGCGCTCGCATGCGGTTCCACCCCCAATTCTGGCACACTCCTCACACGTTTCGTGGCCCCATAGGGAGCTCCACCGAAGGCCCCAGTGGCTGCGCTCGCATGCGGTTCCATCCCTCATTTTGGCACACCCCTCACACGTTTCGTGGCCCCATAGGGAGCTCCACTGAAGGCCCCAGTGGCTGCGCTCGCATGCGGTTCCACCCCCAATTCTGGCACACCCCTCACACGTTTCGTGGCCCCATAGGCGGCGCCGCCCCATTTCGGCACACCCCTCACACGTTTCGTGGTCCCACACGGAGCTCCACCTAAGGTCCCCGTGGCGCAGTGCGCATGGCGCCGCCGCCCCATTTTGGCACACCCCTCACACGTTCCGTGGCCCCACAGGGAGCTCCATTTCAGGTCCAAGTGGCGCAACTCGCATGGCGCCGCCGCCCCATTTTGGCACACCCCTCACACGTTTCGTGGTCCCATAGGGAGGGAGGAGGAGGTGGAGGAGGAGGAGGAGGAGGAGGAGGAGGAGAAGGACCCCCCACGATATCCACAATTGCGGTATTCACATCTACGTATGGTTGGGTCTTTTGTCAGGCTAATTTGCCGTCTTGGAGCGTTTAAGCTGAAACATGCGAGAACGCTAAACTCCTCCAGTGACCTGAGGGCCATCAGTAATTTTGGCCTCTTCGGGCCTTCTTGGGGGCGCTCTATGGGCCCCGTTGGAGCTTCTTGAGGGCGATCTTGAGGCGACTCGAGGCTCTCTTGGGCCGTCTTCGCGGCCTCCTCGGTACCTCCAGGTCCGTTTAGGGACCCTCTTGGCTTCAGAAGACGCATGCGACACACCCCAAGAGCTCCCAGGAAAACCTGGCCGCGCCTGGGAACGCCCTGGAATTTGGTGTCCGGGCCCGCAAGAATCTAGAATCTTGGCTGCAGCAGCAGCAGCAGCAGCACAGCTGCGAGCCTTGGGGCACTTCACTTCGTGACAAGGGCACGGCGGCGGATCTGAGGATGGAGGAGCTGGAGGCGTTGGAGGAAACGCAAGGGTAGTAGGAGTAGGAGGAGGAGGAGGAGGAGGAGGAGGAGGAGGAGGAGGAGGAGGAGGAGGAGGAGGAGGAGGAGGAGGCGGAGGGAGGCGGAGGAGGAGGAGGAGGAGGAGGAGGAGCGGGGGACGGAGCAGAAGCAGCGAGGAGTGTCATTGCGGAGGAATGAGCTGATGATGGTGATGGTGGGGCGGTGAGGAGGAGGAGGAGGAGGAGGAGGAGCGGGGGACGGAGCAGAAGCAGCGAGGAGTGTCATTGCGGAGGATTGAGCTGATGATGGTGATGGTGGCGGTGAGGAGGAGGAAGGAGCGAGCGCGGAGGGTGGGGTGAGGAGGAGGAGGCGGACGTGGAGGAGTGTCAGGATGATGATGCTGATGATGATGATGATGATGATGATGATGATGACGACGAGTCTGATGATGCTGATGATGCTGATGGTGATGCTGCTGCTGATTATGACCATGGTGATGATGCTGATGATGTGGATCATGCTGATGATGAAATGCTGATAATGTTGATCAGGATGTAGACGATGTTCTGATCAGAAGAGTATGATGCTGATGCTGCTGCTAATGATGATGACGACGACGATGATGATGATGATTCTGATAAAGATACTGCTGCTGATGATGCTGATGATACTGGTGAGTCTGATTATGATGATGACGATGATGATGGTTCTGATGATGCTAATGATGATGGGGATGACGAGGATGGCAATGATGATACTGGTGCTGCTGCTGATGATGATGCCGAATCTGATGATTCTGATGCTGATGACGACGATAATGCTGATGATGGCTGATCATGCTGCTGATGATGATGCTGCTGATGATGATGCTGATGATGATGCCGGTGACGATAGCGATTATGATTACGCATGCGATGATATTCCTGACGAGGATGATGCTGCTGCTGCTGATTCAGATGATGATGAAGATGCTGCTGCTGTTGCTGATGATGATGATGATGATGATGCTGATCATGGTGCTCATGATGACAATGATGACGATGATGATGATGATGCTGATGATTCTGATGATGATGCTGCTGATGCTTATGATGATGAAGCTACTGCTGCTGATGACGACTGCGAAGCTGGCGATGATGATGTGATGATGGTGGTGGTGGTGGTGGTGCTGGTGGTGGTGGTAATGATGACGACGACGGCGATGATGATGATGATGATGATGCTGATGATGATGATGATGGTGATGGTGATGGGGATAATGAGTATGATGATGACGCTGATGACGATGCTGATGATGATGACGACGATGATGATGACGACGATGATGATGATGCTCATGATGAAGATGATGCTGATGATGATGATCATGATGATGCTGATGGTGATGATGATCATGATGATGCTGATGATGATGATGATGCTGATGATGATGATGATGATGATCATGATGATGCTAATGCTAATGATGGTGATGGTGCTGATAATACGGATGATGATGGTGATGATGCTGTCGCTGACGATGATGCTGATGCTGATGAGGATGCTGATGGTGGCTGATGATGATTATGATGATGATCGTGATGATGCTGATGCTGATGCTGATGCTGATGCTGATGCTGATGATGATGATGATGATGATGATGATGATGATGACGAGTCTGATGATGCTGATGCTGCTGATGATGATGGTGGTGCTGATGATGATGCTGACGACGATGATGATGATGCTGAGGCTGATGATGATGCTGATGACGATGAAGCTGTTGAAGATGCTGATGATGATTTTTATTTTGATGCTGCTGACGATGATGCTCCGGATGATGACGATGATGATGATGTGGTGCTGCTGAGGACTGTGATGATGATGATGCTGATGATGATGATGACGAAAGTGATGCCGCTGATGCTGATGATGATGATGATGATGCTGATGATGATGATGATGATGATGATGATGATGATGATGATGATGATGATGGAAGTGCTGATGCTGCTGACGATGCTGATGATGTTGATGCTGATGCTGATGATGATGCTGATGATGAGGATGCTGAAGAAGTTGATGAGGATGATGATTGTGATTGTGATGTTGCTGATGATGATACTGATGGTGATGATGGGGGTGCTGATGCTGATGATGCTGCCGCTGGTGATGATGCTGCTGATGATGCTGATGGTCATGATGCTGCTGCTGCTGATGATGATAAGGCTGCTGGTGGTGGTGCTGATGATGATGCTGATGATGATGGTGATGATGATGACGACGGTGAGGGCGATGATGCTGATGCTGATGCTGATGGTGATGATGCTGATGATGACGCTGATGATGATGATGATGATGATGGTGATGATGGTGGCGATACTGAGGAATGGGATGCTGATGATGATGCTGATGATGCTCATGATGTTGATGCTGATGCTAATGCTGATGGTGATGCTGAGGCTGATGATGCTGCTGCTGATGATGATGATTCTGACGACGAAGAGGATGTCGCTGATCCTGATGCTGATGAGGATGATGATGGGAGTGCTGAGGATGATGCTGATGATGATGATGTTGCTGATGATGATGATGTTGATGCAGATGCTGACGATGCTGATGACGATGCTGATGATGTTGATGCTGCTGCTGATGATGCTGATGATGCTGGTACTGCTGATACGCTGCTGCTAGTGATGATGCGGATGATGCTGATAAGGATGCTGCTGATGCTGCTGATGATGATGATGCAGATGCTGCTGCTGATAATGATGATGCTGCTGATGATGATGATGATGATGATGACGATGGCGATCATGATGATGATGATGATGATGATGATGATGATGATGATGATGATGATGACAATGGCGATGATGATGCTGATGATGATGATGATGATGAGGCTGATGATGATGCTGATGATGATGATGATGAT
>CAUYUJ010017942.1:0-59234 GCA_963575745.1 Prorocentrum cordatum
CCAGCCTCTACAAACAGCTCTGAACCCCCCCTGGAACTTGTGTTGTTTTCCACGGCGACGTCTGTCCCACCGATTTGCTTCCTGTGACCTCGGGGTCGGAGGATGCTTCTGGTCGTCCGGCCTTGGCAACACTGCCCGCCCATGCCTCGAAGGGGGTAAAGCCTCATGCGGCGTTAAAATTAATCCCCCCCCTGGAAAAAGATGCCGAACGCAAGGGCGAGACAGCGAATGCTCTCCCGCGGCGCCCAGGGACGCACAAGAGGACACACCATCAAGATCTGGAGCAGGGACATCGCGCGACAAGTGTGCGCGCCTGCCGCGGTGCTGCCCAGAGCGATGGTGTGGGCATGCCACCTTGCAATGAAGGCGACAGCAGCTCGCACGGCGCACCGTGCGGCGAGGCTGCTCCTAGAGGTGCGGGCGAGCAGCGTCCGCAGCTGCGCGCTTCGTGCGAGCAGCCACGGCGGCCGCCGAGACTGCGCCCTGCCGGGGGCGTGCAGTGCCAGCGAGGCCAGGCCCCGGGGGCGGCGAAGCGAGCGGGCGGACTGGGTCGGGACGGCGGGCTGGTGCCCATCCCTTGGACCTTCACGTCGGTGCTGCGCTTCACGCAGACTGCGTCTCCTTCCCCGCCTAACGCAGCCCGACAAGCAGATTCCTGTTGGTCCGTCCTGAGCCACCTGGCACCCCAAGTGCCCTCTAGCATTAAGTCGGGCGTGTCCTGCTACAGGCGGATTTGGGACGACAGAGCACAACAGTCAAACAACAATCATCAAGAGCCAAACAAAAACACAACAAATCGTCAGCCGACTATTGTTTTACCATTCCCGGATCTTCCTCCTGAAGAGGGACATGCCCGACTTAACTCTAAGAGCTCCCCACAAGGTGCACCCCGAGAGGCCTCCACGAAAAGCTTCTTGTCCACGCCACAAGCACGGTGGCTGGATGGGCCGAAGGTCACCCGATGTCCCACCCTGTGTGCGCCAACGTTCTGGCCGCCCGACAATACGCCACCAAACGATACACACAGACACCATCCGAGGATTAGATGGCTCCCGTCGTATTTAAGGACCACATCCAAACAATAATTTCAAGCACCCAGAAAGGTATCGAATCAGTGTCGAACGAGTATCGCGTCCCAAGGGCCAACACTTGAAAACCTTCAAGTTTCGGAACTTTCCTGGAGTTCGAAATTCTTCCTGGTAGTCAAGGCTGAAATAGGTTGGAACCTCATAATCCGAAGAACTTCGTCTGTACCTTCAGGGAGGGCGGCGGCGTAGACATCGCTGGTTCTCATTGGTGCTCGATGTATACACTGCCACCCGCCCCTGAGGTCCAGGAACAATTCATTGGAAGGTGTATGTGTATATCTTTTTGTGGCGGGAATAATGCACTAGATGGGGGAGACTGGCGTATTCACCCAATGGCGACTCATCCGCTCCGTCTGGATGGATTGCAACCTGACAAATAAGACAGGGTGAATCAGGAGCAGAATGAGCAAACCCGGATGAATTAGTCAACAGATGAGCTCGCTCGGACGAGTCTGTCACCAGATGAATACTGTCTCGACTGTGTGAGGGTTTGGGTGCGTTGGGCACTGGGTAAATGTGGCATCTGCAGAGTGGGACTTCGGATGGGTCGGGGCCACCAGGTGAGGCAAGCACTGGGCGAATTAAGCTCGCTGGCTGACTTCAGCACCAGATGAAGTAGTCACCATATGAATTGTGTACCAAATTCCCACCCAGACCTTGCCTCAGTAAGGGGTCCTAGCGCATTTCCATGGTTAGGTTAGGTTTGGCGCCGATTTCGGTGGCACGCCTGGAGCCCAGGTGCCCGAATGCCCGGGTGCCCGGTAACCCTGTAGATCTCTAGCCCTATTGCCCTACAGCCATATACCTATAGCCCTATATCCCTATAGCCTTAACCCTATAGCCCTATAGCCCTATAGCCCTGTAGCCCTATAGCTGTATATCCCTGCAGCCCTGTAGCCCTATAGCTCTATAGCCCTATAGCCATATTGCCCTAAAGCCCTTCAGGGGTGGACAAGACTCCCGGTGGGAAAACACCCTTCATAGAAAACGACCTGGGACCACATCTGGTGGGCACAGACCCGCAAGGAGAAGTCGGCCGCAGCGCCTTCTCGAGCACCGAGAGAGGGCCATTCGCTGATCGCCTTGGCAGGGTGGGGGGTTCGATCAGCCTCGGACCTCTGCGGAGGCGAGGGGCTTCTTTGAAAGCACCCGCCACGACGCATATACCAGGAGATTTCTCGGGGCGCGCGTCGCCACCGGGGGGGGTGCGACGCACATATAGCAGAAGAATGTTGGGGTGACGCCCATCACTGTCTGAGATGCGGGGTGGCCCTCTTGGAGTGCGTCCCCCCGTGGCCCTGGCCCCCCCCCCAGATTTGCGCGCCGCGGCGGGGTGTCCAGAAAGAGGGGGGGGGAGGGCATGCCTGCGCGGCCACTTTCTCACATGCGAAAGCCCGGCAGCGTGCGAAGAGGAGCTGTGGAGGCTCAGTGGCGGCGGGATGCTTATCGACAGCGAAAAACACAGAGGAAATCACGAAGATGAGGACGGGTACCGTCGACAAGAAACACAGGGGATGAGGAGGAACCGGCGGAGGAGGAGGAGGCGGAGGAAGAGGTGAAGGAGGAGGAGGAAGAGGACAAGAACAGCGAGGCGGAGGAGAAGGGGAAGGAAGAGCTACGCAAACACACCTTGCTGCTGCTCTTGTTCATCCTTCTCATCCGGCTTGGCGTCAAGCCTCCTCTACTTCTGCTACTCCTCGGAATTTCTTGCGGCTTCTGGGCGCTCTCTCTTGGGGGGCTTGTCTGAAGAGACCCATTGGGCACCCTTGAACCATCTAGACGATGCCCTGGGAAAAGCCCGTGGGGAGGGGACTACTCCCGAACCTTACGCAACACACACCCGCACCCGCACAGATGTATCTATGTATGTATGTATGTGTGTGTGTGTGTGTGTGTTAGTGTGTGTGTTTTTAGAGATATGTATACATACAGACATCTCTACAGATATGCTACCCAGCGTGGACCCCAAAACAACGATTACTTGCATTGTATGCGGTGCAGTCTAGGTGGTACAATCAACGTGCTGCAATATAGGCGGTGCAACCCATGCGGTGCAATCGGGTTGGTGCAACGTAATGTAAATCAACGCGAATCAATCTATGTGACACAACGCAACGCACTGCAACGCATTGCAACCTAATGCAAATGAGTGCAACATAATGCACATCAGCACAACGGAATGACCAAACAATGCAAAACCATGCACAGCAATGCGATGCGGTGCAACACAATGCAGAGCAAGGCGACACAATGCAACACAATGCAACACAAGGAACGCAACGCCATGCTATTGCAATGCCACGCACTGCGATGGCAACGCAGCGGGATTGCAGTACCATGCGGTTGACATGCAGCGCGATTGCAGCGCACTGCAACGCAGTGCAATGCAATACGATGCCAATGCCATGCAGTGCGATGGCAAAACGCTTGCAGCACCACGGGGGCGGGGGGGGTAACAGCGGGGCGGCGGCGAGACGCACGGGAACGGGGCCGCGGGGCCCGCCAATGGGCCTCTTCGTCTGGGAAACATGGTGGGGCGCTGGGGCCGCGCCCGGACCCAATTTCCCTCCTCCTCCTCCTCCTCCTCCTCCTCCTCCTCCTTCCGCGCGCCTCCTCCGAAGAGAAGCAAGATCCCCTAAGTTTGTCAGGTTCGCGGCCCCGTGTTCTAGAGGTCTGCCAGCTCTCTAGAACATCCCCATGTTATCTTCACGAGCGTCATCCTCGGCGTCCCTGTGACTGTCCGTGCATCGTGGGGTGCATCGTGAGATACGTGTCGAGACGAGGGGACGGGCGCAGGGATGATACGGGGGACGACGGGGATGGGCGCGAGGACGCAAGGGGGATGGTTCGGGGGACGCCGCGCGGAGTCCACAACACTGGCAGCGAACCTGGCGACCCTAAGTGTCAGCACCGTTTTGGAAACGCTTGCATGCTTATATACATGTTCATATATATATATATATATATATATACACATTCTCATTCGCACTCATAAAAGTATGTCGACACATACATACGCCGCGCTTGCGCGATACGTGACACGTACGTGCAACAGGATCTGACGAAGAAGAGAGGAACGCTCTCCAGCTCGCGCCCGCTCGTAGCATGCAAGCCCGCCGCTGAGGACCGAAACGCTGCCATGCAACGCCAGCCCGATTCCACTACGATGCAAGAGCCGTGTAAGACCAACGCGCGTTCGCGGGCCATGGCCCCGCCTTGGCCTACGCCGCGCTGCCAAGGCCCGAATCGATGCCAAGCAGCGTCGGTCCGATCTCGCTCTCTCTGGCCAGTTGGTATGCGTCTCAGAGGGGCTGGAGCCATCTCCCTTGGCCATGCCAGCCTCTACAAACAGCTCTGACCCCCCCTGGAACTTGTGTTGTTTTCCACGGCGACGTCTGTCCCACCGATTTGCTTCCTGTGACCTCGGGGTCGGAGGATGCTTCTGGTCGTCCGGCCTTGGCAACACTGCCCGCCCATGCCTCGAAGGGGGTAAAGCCTCATGCGGCGTTAAAATTAATCCCCCCCCTGGAAAAAGATGCCGAACGCAAGGGCGAGACAGCGAATGCTCTCCCGCGGCGCCCAGGGACGCACAAGAGGACACACCATCAAGATCTGGAGCAGGGACATCGCGCGACAAGTGTGCGCGCCTGCCGCGGTGCTGCCCAGAGCGATGGTGTGGGCATGCCACCTTGCAATGAAGGCGACAGCAGCTCGCACGGCGCACCGCGCGGCGAGGCTGCTCCTAGAGGTGCGGGCGAGCAGCGTCCGCAGCTGCGCGCTTCGTGCGAGCAGCTACGGCGGCCGCCGAGACTGCGCCCTGCCGGGGCCGCACAATGCCAGCGAGGCCAGGCCCCGGGGGCGGCGAAGCGAGCGGGCGGACTGGGTCGGGACGGCGGGCTGGTGCCCATCCCTTGGGCCCTCACGTCGGTGCTGCGCTTCACGCAGACTGCGTCTCCTTCCCCGCCCAACGCAGTCCGACGAGCAATTTCCTGTTGGTCCGTCCTGGGCCACCTGGCACCCCACGGGCTCTCTAGCACTAGGTCGGGCGTGTCCTGCTACAGGCGGATTTTGGACGACAGAGCACAACAATCAAACAACAATCATCAAGAGCCAAACAAAAACACAACAAATCGGCACCCGACTATTGTTTTACCAGTCCCGGATATTCCTCCTGTAGAGGGACATGCCCGACTTAACTCTAAGAGCTCCCTAGAAGGTGCACCCCGAGAGGCCTCCACGAAAGCTTCTCGTCCACGACACAAGCACGGTGGCTGGATGGGCCGAAGGCCACCCGATGTCCGACCCTGTGTGCGCCAACGTTCTGACCGCCTGACAGTACGCCACCAAACGATAAACACAGACACCATCCGAGGATTAGATGGCTCCCGTCTTGTTTAAGAACCACATCCAAAAAATAATTTCGAGCACCCAGAAAGGTATCGAATCAGTGCCGAACGAGTATCGCGTCCCAAGGCCCAACACTTGAAAACCTCCAAGTTTCGGTGCTTTCCTGGAGTTCGAAATTCTTCCTGGTAGTCAAGGCTGAAATAGGTTGGAACCTCATAATCCGAGGAACTTCGTTTGTACCTTCAGGGAGGGTGGCGGTGTAGAACATCGCTGGTTCTCAGTGGTGCTCGATGTATACACTGCCACACGCCCCTGAGGCCCATGAACAATTCATTGGAGGGTGTATGTGTATATCTTTTTGTGGCGGGAATAATGCCCTAGATGGAAGAGACTGGCCTATTCACCCGATGGCGACTCATCCGCTCCGTCTGAATGGACCACAACCTGACAAATAAGACAGGGTGAATCAGGAGCACAATGAACAAGCCCGGGTGAATTAATCAACGGTTGAGCTCGCCCGGACGAGTCTGTCACCAGATGAATAGTGTCTCGAGTGAGTGAGGGTTTGGGTGCGTTGGGCACTGGGTGAGTGGCATCAACAGAGTGAGACTTCGGATGGGTCGGGGCCACCAGATGAGGCAAGCACTGTGCGAGGTAAGCTCGCTGGAAAAGTTAAGCACCGGATGAAGTAGTCACCATATGAATAATGTACCAAACTCCCAAATCAGAGCTCGCCTCTGTAGGGGTCCTAGCGGATTCATATCGTTAGATGAGGTTTGGCGCAGATTTCGACGGCACGCCCGGGTTCCCGGGTGCCCGGGTGCCCTATAGCCCTCTAGCCCTATAGCTCTATAGCCCTATAGCCCTATAGCCCTATAGCCCTATAGCCCTATAGCTCTATAGCTCTATAGCCCTGTAGCCCTACAGCCCTATAGCCTTATAGCATTATAGCCTTATAGCCCTCTAGCCCTGTAGCCCTATAGCCCTATAGCCCTGTAGCCCTGTAGCCCTAAATCCCTATATCAACAGAGCCTTATAGCCCTATAGCCCTATAGACCTATAGCCCTAAAAAGATTATGAGTGGGTTTTTCTCCGGTATCATGAAGTAGGCAACGGATGAGTTCGACACCGGATGATATAGGAACCAGATGAGTGTGGCAGCGGATGCGTTAGGCACCAGAAGAGTTCGGCACCGGATGAATTAGGCACCGAAGGAGTTCGGCAACGGAGGAGTTGAGCACCGTGCGCATTAGGCAAACCGGGTGAGTTACGCGTGCCGGGTGAGCTGTGCGTGCCAGGTGAGTTAGGGGCGCGGTATGAGTTAAAGGCATCGGGTGAATTAAACAGGTGAGTTGGGGCCACCGGGTGAGTTACAGGCCCCAGGTGAGTTAGGCACCGCGAGTGCGTGAATCACAGGGGTGAGTTCGGGGATTGAGTGAGTGGCACTGGGGGAGTGAGGCACGGGGTGAGTTATGGAGGACCGAGTGAATCCAGATCGGAGTTGTCGGATGAACATGACCACACCTGTTTTTGCAATGAATCAGAACTCTATGTCAGCTTTGGGCTGGCACGGCCCGTGTTACGAGTTTCTTGGTCTTTATTGCGAACATCTTCCCAGTCTTGGCTCTGTGTTCGTGTTCGGTTGGGGAAAGCCAGGCCGTTCAAAAGTTGGTTGACCGCAAAACTCTGTGTAGTCAAGCAATTTGTGCGGTCGGTTATCGTCGTCATCTCTCACTCCTTTTCCCCCTGCCCCTCTTCCTCCTCCTCCTCCTCCTCCTCCTCCTCCTCCTCCTCCTCCTACTTCTCCTCCTTCTCCATACGTCGTTGGTGTTTCTTGGGTCTTCCTGGGTTGTCGAAGAAAGATAACCAGTGACAGGGGCGCGAGGAGGAGGGGGAGGAAGAGGATGATGATGATGAGGATAAGGAGGAGGAGGAGGAGAAGCAGGAGGAGGAGGCGGAGGAGGAGGGGGAGGAAGAAGAGGAGGAGGAGGGGGAGGAGGATTCGACTCGGGATCCGACTGGCCTGATCGACCCCACAGTGAGCACGACTCCAGGGCCGACGATGTGGAGTACGCCCACCCACAAGCGTATCCTGGGCGATGAGGGCGGCCTCACATCAAAACTCTCTATCCGTGGTTGGGTCTCCCTGCCCGCGAACGGCTTTAACGCCCAGGGGCAACCCGAGGGTGGCCCCCAGGACACTTGGACCAAACACTTATCGACCTGTCGTCGGCATACCTCGCGCATCGACGGCAGGATACTACTCTTGGGAGCTTATCGACGTGGTGTCCCATGGCGTTGGCTATCTCGATTCTACCTCCGTCCCCGTCCAGGGCGGCCCTGCACGGCAGGTCACCGTGTGAGGGCTGTCGAGGTCCCTCAGGCTCCTCCACTCCTCCACTCGGCGACGGGGGTGGGGGCGTGGGCGACTGGTTCGGAGCCGCCCTGCGCGGTTCCGAACCTTCAGGGGTGTCGATCAGCTCTTGGCCGAGGGCCCCGACGTAGGTCGCAAACTCTAACCCATCCGGAGCGAGCATGTATCGCTGGACATACGTCTCACAGTACCATGCTACATGCTCCTGCTGCTTAGCTCCTAGCTTAAGATACAGCTCCGCGAAGTATCATTCTCCTAAAAAGCCGTGCAATAAGGAGAGGGAACCAGCAAGAAACTTGAGCAGTACCTTTTCCCCGAAAAGGGGCATGGGCCCAAGGTTCGCTTGCACGCCGCCCCCATATCATCCACACAACGCATTTCGCTGCATACACGAGGGGCGTATGCGAACAAACGGGGCAAACTACGTAAGCAACGCGGGGACATACACCACGTGCACATGGAACAGACTTCATGCCCGCGCACAGAGCACACACGCCCACACACACACACACGAAGGCCAGGCACCACCAACGGAAGCGCCCATCAAACAACGAATTGACACACATGTACACGCGCATCGCATACGCAAGGACGGGACGCAACCGACATCCACTCGTTTGTGGACACCGCCCGATGCAAGATACCTTCCGGTCCGAAGTCCGAGTGGTGTCACCGACGTGCGTCCTGGCCTGCAGGAGCCAAGTCATGCGCGCAAACGCCGGGGCCGACCGGCCCGCCGGCGAAGCCGCTGTCGGAGAAGCGATTGTGCACGAGTCCTTGCACCTGCGCCTACGTGGTTGCAGGGCCATGCCCTCCAGCACCTACATGTAAAAACCATAATCCTGGGCGTGAGTGCCCGGCGCAATATCTTCGGAAGGAGGTAAGGGAGGATGAGTCGGAGGAGGAGACAGAGGAGGAGGAGGAGGAGGAGGAGGAGGAGGAGGAGGAGGAGATCCCCATGGTGAAGAGGAAAAAAGGAGGGTATGGAGAGGAAGGAGGACAGGACAGAGGATCATAAAATGGAGGGGAAGAACAGCAGAGGGGCGCAGGCGGGAGAGGAGCGAGGTGAAGACGCTGTCGAAGGGCTTCCGTGCCAGGGTCAGAGCACTCTACGGAACCGAAGCTGGCAAGAAGCCCAACAAAGTGCGCCCGCGAGAACCTGAAAGGTCTTCACTGAGACCTCTGCTTCTCCTTGCACGGGCGGGGTCAAAACGCCGCGCGACAAACGCTACTTTCTGGCGCACCCGCGGGTACTCCTAATAACTCCAAAACACACTCCATAAACACAGAAACAAAAAACTCCACCCAAATAACATTCCAATAACAACAAACCAGACATCCCAGCAAACGCCAAAACCAAATCACACACAACTCCACACCGACAAACTCCCAAAAAATCCTAAAAGAACAGTCACATCCATAACAACAAACAAAAAAGAAAAACCAAGACCAGCACAACAAAAAACAACACCAAAACAAACACCTAACTCAAACCAAAAAACCAATGCAAAAATAAAGGCTCCCAACTCCCACAACCCAGAAGCCAAACAAAGAAATCCAACTCCAACGTCCAACATAAACAAAATCACACCAACCCAACAAGAAGAAACAAAAACTCCAAACTCCACAAAAAAACACAACAAAAAAACATAAAAAAACCAGCAATCCATCCAAAACAAACAAACAACAAACCCCAACTAAAACAACAAACTCCAAACGCCAAATAACAAAAAACCAAACAACAGACTCCAAGCAACATCCCAACAGGCTAACACTCCACAACAAAAGGGGTGGTCGGCGACCAATCGCCCGCCGCACCTTGCAACCTACACCCCGCCCAAGGGCGAGGAAGATCCACGAGCTGTACCAGCACTTCCGGGCACTGCCGTGCATCAGCGCGGACGCAAGTGGGCGGCTGCCCGAATTCGCCGCCCTCAATGTCGCCGCGTCCACCGGCTTCCGTGGTCCCGCGTCCTGTTGGGCGCGGTCCCAGCGAACGCGCCGGCCCGGCTGGCCTGCTTGTGCCGGGGCGGTGGCCCGGCTGGCGCCTACTCGGTCTCCTCGCCGTAAAGCTCGTGAGCCTTCAGAGGGGCGCTGTGTTGTGCCATACATCTATATGCACATGTTATACTGAATTATGCCTACTGGTACATACATATCTCCTCCACTTCGTCTTCTGTGGTTGTCTTTGTTATTTTACCCTGCTCTCCTTCCCATATCGGAGACGTGGTTTCGACTCGATGTTTTCACTCCTCGATGCTCCCTGTTCCACTTTGGAGTCTTTTCAACCTCCGAAGCATTTCCCCCCCTTGGGCCTCCTGTTTGGCATTTTCCCCTCGAGGCCCCCTCGAGCCACTTCTGACCACCTGCCGCATTTTACGAGTCGGGGTCAGGTTCAGGGTCACATCGTGCTATGGTCAAGGCTCAATGTTTAAGACAAGTGCAGGTTGGGCAACCTGGGGATCGGGCAAGTTTACGATAGTCTTGGGGCTGTGGTAAGGATGGGTTTGAGTCAAGGCTCCCGATTGGGATTTGGGATCTGCTCTGGCCTATATGGGCTGTACAAGATTTGAGCGTGAGGCAAGCCTTGTAAGGTCCTTTATTCGACGTGAGGTCGGGTTCACGTTCATGTTAGAAATCGCATCCCGTCTTGGGTCGAAAATGTTTGGCCAGGGGCCGGTTTCTAATCAAAACCATGGTGGCGGTTCAGGGATTCGTGGTTGAGCCTCAAGCTGTGGGTTGGGCTGTATGTAAGGTTTCGATTCAGAATGCCACCATCCCTCTGGGCTTCTCGTGAGGTTAAGACATAGAAATAACGCAATCGCGATCACATAACCTCTCCGCCTGCGACTGACTCACGGGGGATCTGGACGGGGGATCACGTGGTTCCAAGGTGAGCGTTTTTGTTACTCGGCGTTTCACCATTGGCGGCAAGGAGGGGGAGGGGGGGGTCTGGCTCCAGACCTCAGCTTGGTGCGACTGTTTGCAAAAGTGCGGCCTCTGGGGGAAACTCCACCCGCTCGAAACAGGCGCCAACAAACAGTCAAGAGCTGCTCCATGGGAAGGGGGGGGAGGGGTGAGGTTGCGAGGACCCGCACCGATGGGCAGAACCGCGAATAAGAAAACCATCACTGTTGCCTCCAGAACTTTATTAGTCGACCAATATCCGACTCTTCGGTCTTGATTCAACAAAGCCGATCTAACACCGGCACTTGAGAAAAGAGGTATCAGACAGGTGGCATTGTGACGCTTACAAAACGCAGGGAACACGCACTGGGCAAGGAAATAATAACAACGGGCAAAGACGGAAGGAATAAGAACTGTCCTCTTCTCCTCCTCCTCCTCCTCCTCCTCCTCCTCCTCCTCGCCTCCTCCTCCTCCTCCTCCTCCTCCTCCTCCTCCTCCCTCCCTCCCTCCCTCCCTCCCTCCCTCCCTCCCTCCCTCCCTCCGCTCCCTCCCTCCTCTCTCCCTCCCTCCCTCCTCCTCCCCCGCCGTCTCCTCCTCCTTCTCCTCCTCCTCCTCCTCCTCCTCCGCCTCCTGCCTCCTCCTCCTCCTCCTCCTGGCCTCCTCCCTCCCTCCTCCTCGTCTCCTCCTCCTCCTTCCCTCCGTCCCTCCCTGCCCTCCCTCCCCTCCCCTCCCTCCCTCTCCCCCCCGCCTCCGCCCTCCCTCCTCGCTCCTCCTCCTCTCCTCCTCCTACCTCCTCCTCCTCCTCCGCCTCCTCCTCCTCCTCCTCCTCCGCCTCCTCCTCCTCCTCCTCCTTCCGCGCGACTCCTCCGAAGAGAAGCAAGAGCCCCTAAGTTTGTCAGGTTCGCGGCCCCGTGTTCTAGAGGTCTGCCAGCTCTCTAGAACATCCCCATGTTATCTTCACGACCGACCCCCCCCCCCGGGGGTCAATCCTCGGCGTCCCTGTGACTGTCCGGCATCCTCCTCCTCCTCGCTCCGCCTCCTCCTCCTCTCCTCCTCCTCCCTCCGTCCCTCCCTCCCTCCCTCCCTCCCTCCCTCCCCCCCCGCCTCCATCCTCCTCCTCCTCCTCCCCCTCCTCCTCCCCCTCCTCCCCTCCTTCCTCCTCCTCCCTCCTCCTCCTCCTCTCCTCCTCCTGCTCCTGCTCCCTCAAGCCATTTCGGCCTGCAGCTGGCGCGCGCGCGCGCCACGCGAGGGCCGAGGCAGCAGGGCGCGCACCATCGGCGGCGGCGGGCTGGGTCTCGCTGTACGTCGGTTCGCGGCTTGAGGGGGGCGGCAGAAGCCGCTGCTAAAGTTCCTGCTGCCCCAGTACATGACACGGGGCCGCGGCGGCTGGAGTGACGCAGATGACCAAGCGACGTGGGGAGCTGCATGGGGTGCACCGTGGCGACGGTCAGCATCACTATCGACCTCACGTTCGTCCAGCCGCAAACCGCCTAACACCAAGGGCAAGAAGCACACGCAGTACCTGGTATGCCCGACTCGTCCAGTGGGTAGTGGCAAATGGGTTTATTGCAACAGGGCAGGCAAACCTGGATGGACCAACTGCAAGACTTGTGGTCATGTGTGGCAGCTACCATCCACGTCAACGATGCCAGCGGGAGGTCAAGCAGCTCCTGGTGCAGCAGCTCAGCCAATGGTGGACCTTCTCAGGAAGCAGTACCTCGCGGCCAAGGAGCAAAACGACCAGACCCGCATGGACGAGATCCTCGCAGCATGCTCAGAGGCAAAACCAGCTGAACCAGTCGCAGCACCAGAGCCATCAACAGGACAGAAGCTCCAAGAGGCAGTCGCGGAGCTCAACCGTCTCCAGAAGCACCAAGACAAGCTGGCCAAGCAACTCAAGCGTGCTACCGAGTACCGCAATGATGTACTCCAGAGGATCAGCACCAACGTGTCCGAGCTGGCCGACGCGAAGAAGCACTTCCAAGAAGCCAAAGCCGACGCCGGAGGAGATGCAGCCGAAGCACAGCCAGCCAAGAAACAGGACGACGCGGAGGAGGAGTTCCCGACCCTGGACGACGAGGAGTTGGCCATGCTGGACAGCAAACAGAAAGAGGAGTATGAAGCAATCCAGAAAGAATTCCAGAAGGCCAGGCAATACATCGACGGCAAGAAGACAGCAGTCATCAACGCGAAGAAGGCGCTCGACGCAGCCAAGACCATCAATACCAAGGCCTGCAAGCGGCGTAAGGGAGAAGACGGAGCTGAAGCTAAACCATCTCAGGAACCAGCAGCAGCACCTGGCGAACAGGCAGATGCACCTGCGGCCGATGCTGGACCAGTTCAAACAGACCCAGAGGTGGAGCTCGCCAACCAGTTCGACCTCTCAGATGACGACCAGGTCAAGGCCTACCTCTCGAAGCTGGCCCAGATCAAGAGCAGGACGTCGCCACGCGGCAGGGGTCCTAACTACAGCCAGAAGTACGACGATGTTGAAGCCGAGATCGACGGCTTCCTACTATCAGCCTCTGCTGCGAAGGGGGATGAGCCCAGAGTGCCCATGTTTGCTGTCCAGCACGGCAAATCCCCACTCGCAGCAGAGCTTCATCGAGGACCAAGCGGGTTCGCCAGGCCGCCATACCAGAAGCAGGTCTGGTTTGACGACGACGCTGACTACATCATCGAGAGTGCGTCTACTCGGGCAGATGATGATAATGGCAGCACGACGTCAGTTTCTTCTCGGGGATCGTCTACTTGTTCAAGCCCGTCGACAGAGCCAGTCCGTGCAGGTTCGCAAGGTACTGGCATCAAGATCCAGACCGAAGGCAAGAACCAGCAGACCAATTCAGACGATGCGAAGCCCATCGTCACCATCTTCGTGGCCAACGTTACGCAGTACAACACGGCCGCCAAACTTTTCATCGAGGGCAAGAGCAAGCAGTGCGACATCATCGCGCTGAGCGAACACCACCTACGAGGACCAGCAGCAGAGGTCGAGGCTAGCCGACTCATGCAGTATGGGTGGCGATCTCACGGTACCTGGACGCCAGCGCGGCCATCACCACGGTCCACGACGGGCACCTTAGGAGGCACATGCATCCTTCGTCGACGTCATCTTGATACGCGAGTACACCTGCCAGATGCGCAGGGCCACAGCATTTTCGCCAATGATTTCCATGACATCACCATGGTGAAGTGGCAGCTCAAAGGACAGCAGATAGCAGTGATCACGGCCTACCTCACAGCATCCATCGGCTTCACGGGTGAGAATATCCGTAAGATGAAGCACCTACTTCAGCTGACAAAGAGTTTGGGCAACATGCCTTGGATAATTTGTGGAGACTTCAACAATACACCACAAGAATTTGAAGCGACGCCTTGGCTAAGACTTCTTGGTGGATCAATTGTGGTACCTCAGCGCGTTAGTTACACGTGCAGCAGTGGAACGGGGCGTCTCATCGATTATGCCATCATCCCTCCAGACTTTCGGCCGATACTCAAGCAGATCCGTGGCGAGCATGAGGTGCCATGGTCCCCACACATCGGCATCGTTATAGAGCTATGGGCCCAGCCGTCGACGATCCTTATCTGCAAGCCTATGCTCCCAGCCAAGCGACCCATACCCATGACGGAAATACAAAGAGAGAAAGGTATCAAGAGGCAACAACGCGACCGCACCCAGTACAACGAAATGGCTAAGTACCTTGAAGATGACCTCTTGGACAACAAGCTCCTGGACACGTACTACACGCAGACTGTGGCCATGCGTTGCGACCAGAATATCTGGGATAAGTGCCGAGATGAGGAGTCATCTTGCCGAATCCGAGGCGCGCCGTTGTGGGTGCAGAATTCGATAGCGTACAAGCAGGACCCGCGCATGAGTGAGTTGCTGGGTAAGTTGTATGGCAAGTGGGCGAATGCGGCGGAGCGGGCACTCTCGACCATCACGGAGGCACCGATCCACCCACGAGCGAGACGTGGACAGCCAACACGCTACAAGGAGGTACCCTACCCGCAGCACATCGCAGGCAAGCCAAAAGGTAACACTAAAGCGGACGAGCAGCAGCACACCAGCACCCTCTGGACGGCGCTATATCAGCGTTGCCGAGACGGCGTTCTGCTCCTCCAAAGGCACCCGATAGAGAGCAAGCACCACTTGGATGCTGTCAGCCTCATCACCAAGAATGTAGTCACGCAGATTGACAAGCTTGAAAAGACCAAAGTAGCGGAGACCGACTACCTGGATGAGCAGGCGGCCCTTCTCGCCAAACGAGTCAGCTCCCTCGGCCACGACATCGACCCCGACACGCACACGGAGAATACGCACACGGAGAATATCACCGAGTGGCAGGATGCAGCAGCAGCCACAAGACAGCGAATGGATTGGCATGTTTCCCAGATGTGGAAAAAGATTCGTGAGCAAGTCGGCCAGTGGACGAGGGCGGCGTTATCAAGTAATATGCGCGATGCACATAGATACATCAGCAAACATGAACGACGGGATCTACCAGACACTGCCGTGGACCCGATCACCAAGGACGAGACGGGAGCACTTCGTGAGGCCACGGAGTGCCGAGCAGGAGTCTGGCAAACGCGATGGCAGAGGCACAACAGCAGCGAGCAGTTGAAAGCGGCCATGGCAGAACTCAAACAAGCAGCTCAAGCCGACTTACTGCATCGAGATTATTACGATATCCAAGATCTGGAAGCAGCGCTATCCAAATTTCGACAGACGACAGCACGTGGCCCAGACCAATGGCAACCACCAGAGATCAAGGCGCTACCTGATGATGCGAAGCGCAGCCTCGTCTTTGTGTTAAACTCATGCGAGCGCAACTTATGTCGGCCACATCAGTTTTATCACCTTTGGTATCATTTATTGGTCAAAGCTGGATCTAACACAGCGGGCGAAGAGCGACCCATTGGACTACTACCGTTCCCAGTCAGGCTCTGGGGCAAGATGGCCAAAGCTGAGATGCAAGACTGGTGTTCAGAAAAGGCAGGTTACTGGGACGCTGCCATTCAGGGGTCATCAGCACTACGAGCAGCACTCTTATCAATGGCCCTTGATGAAACCAGCGCAAAGCTCAAGGGATCGATCTACGGCACTTTCTACCTTGACCTGGAGAAATTCTACGACAGTGTGGACCTCAGCATCTTGATCAGACGTGCTATGCAACTCAATTATCCAGCCGTCAACCTGTACATGAGCCTCCTGATGTACTTATCACCGCGTGTAATACGAGCCTGTCATGGCCACGCTGAACCAATTTGCCCATGGAACGGTATAGTGGCTGGATGTGCTGCAGCGAATCACGCGGCAAGAGCTATGGTGTACATCATATGGGACATCACCCACAATGCAGCGCCGCTTGAGTTAGCACGCGAGTTTGTTGACGATCTCCATATACGTGTAGAAGGACGCGCTGAGGAATTTCAGCAGCAGTTCCCCGTTGCAATCAATACCTTAGTGCAGGCCTGTCTGGACTCCAAGCTAGTAGTCTCGGGGAAATCTGCCCTACTCACGAACTGCATCACCACGAAGAAGCACATCGTGAAGCAGCTCAAGCAGAAAGGAATCAACATCAAGACACCGAAGTACGTCAAAGATTTGGGTATTGATGCAGCTCTGGGTCGCCAACGTACCACGTCTACGCGCACTACCAGATGCAAGCAGGCTAGACAAAGAGCTAAAAGGGCCAAGATTTTCAGCAAGCAAAAAGGACGTTGGCGACGCAGAACGGCCATGTTATTCAACTCAAACCTTCGGGCGAAACAAAGCTATGACTGGCCTATCGCAGGTCTCAGCCCAGCTGCAGTGCGTGACGCGCGAGCACAGGCAGCAGATATGGCTGGCTTCAGTACTGGTGGCAGGTGTACATCAACCACCAACGTCATCTTCTACGGCGAGAACGAACCAGCCACAGCATGCCTCCAGCGCCAGATAAAGGAATGGATACAGACATGGCAAAAAGAAGCACCTGCCCATGAGCGCCTACGACAAGGATGGTACGAAAATCTACAAAGATTCCAGAAGATGAGACCACGTGGACGCTGGAACTCAGTCACAGGACCCATGGGCGCCCTCATCCTATCTTTACAGCAGCTGGGATGGAAGCCACACCACCCTGATGAATGGGAAGATCCAAGAGGCAATTTGTGGAAGTTCCGAGATGACCAGGCCCTGGACTTTAAGGGTATCATGCGTACCATTGCAGCGGACATGGAGGCGCAGATATGGAACAAGGCCGCCGACCACTACTACGGCAAGGGCATGCAGCACGGCATGGACACCACTATGCTCAAGCGCACATTACAGAAGTTACGCAAAGCTGATCGCATACAAGAGGCTGGAGCGCTTGAAGCATTGGCATGTGGAGCAATATGGACGGGGCAGCGGTGCAAAGATGCTGGCTACAAAACTGACGGCAAGTGCCCAGGATGTTCCAAAGCGGCTGACACGATCAAGTACAGGATCTACGAGTGCGAAATGAATGACAACTTGAACATAGAGGCCGTTGTCAAGTCACAGTCGCTGTGCAAGCGTGCACTAGAAGAAATGTATAACGACCCTGACACAGAGGCGTTCTGGCTACGCGGATTACTTCCTCAACATCGCAACCCAGTCCCATCAGCGCCGGCTTGGGGATCACGGAATGGAAGTTATTGGACAACGGCCACGGCAGGAACCAAAGTATATTCGCAGGAGCTGGTCACCATCAACCCCTTATGTTGCGCGAGTGCCTTCGTGGATGGATCAGGCACAAGCAATGACAAGCGCCTCAACAGAGTGGGATGGGGACTTACACTTCAGCTACGACAGGGACCGCCAGAACATAGACCAGGACAAGAGCGACTGCGGTGCCAAGACGCACTCTTGGAACAGGGGAACCCCGACGCAATACCCACGGATGGACCTTCGTACACCACGTTGGACTTCGGCGAAAATACCCCAGCAGGTCGCACGGAAATGGGAGGCCAAATGAAGCAAGTACCGACCGACGAGACCACGGAGCAGCTGCACAAGGATGTGATGAATGACCTTGGAGTCTGGGCAGCGACTTGGACAGTATTCATTGATGACGACGAAGTTCGCAACCACGACAACTGGAAACTATGGTGCGAACCGTACATGAAGCTGTTCCTACGCCAACCAGAACAAGCGTGCCTCTTGCAGTTTCTCAAAGCACGGTACCAGACCCGCAGCAGCAGCCAGCTCGCCAAAGATCTATGTGACATCAGATGGCGCACCTCCAAGAGGCGGCGCAAGGATGTATATGACTACTACCTCACGCTCAAAGGATGGGAAAAACAAGCTTACGTCCAACACTGGTTTGACAGCGTCGCTGAAATCGAAGAGAAGTTTAGACAGCTCCTACGCGACCAGGCACCCACCCTCGAAGATGAGTTTCCTGAGTATCATGAGGATAGCGATACGGCAATGGACATGACGAGCCCAAGCTATGTCACGCACGTCCTCAATGTGAACAATCAGATCGACATCAGCAACGGCGTCATTGCAGATACCCACCATATTGGTTTCTATGGCACGGTGGATGGAGAACAGAGTGTACCTGCAGCAGAACACGCGGGATTGTTTTGGGCATTGGCGCTGACGAAAGGGCCGATTACCATCTACACTGACTGCCAGCAAGTTGTGAATGATTGGACCCAGCGGTTTTACGAACATCCCCAATGTGCCTTGAAGGAATGGTGGGGGGGGGTATCGGTGCTATGATCAAGAAGCGGCCTGGTGGAGTACATCAGGTGGTTATTATCAAATGTTTATCTCATCTTGACCATGAAGCAATCAAGCAGTCCAAACAAGATTTCCAGATCAGCCTTGGAAATGAAATGGCAGATACGCTTGCGCAGCGTGGAGCTGAAGAGGCCATGAACGATATACGTGGGGAGGTCAAGCAGCTTACTGAAGTGGAGACATTGTTGATGCGTGTCCAGCGTCGTGCGGCCGCCATCATCTTCGACATGTGCAAGGACGCGGACCCAACCAAGCTGGACAGGCCCAAGCAGCAGCGGCACAAAGCTTTCCACTTACGACGTGAGCAGCGCCTCCAGCTACAAGAAGTTTCTGGACATGATATGAAAACAATGAAAGGACGTTGGGTCTGCCAAGAGTGTTGGAAAACTCCAGGCAAGTATAGTCTTTTTGATTGGTTAAGAGCCACTGTCTGTATTGGACGGCAGTATGCAGTACACCGAGCTGATCATGGACATGCAGTACAGGTACCCAACAATGAGATGATTGAAATTCAAGACAAAGTGATCCACCCGAGCCACTCGATTTCTGTTGCTCATGGGCAGTTCTGGTGTTGGAATTGTGCAGCGGTGGCGTCACACAACGATGAAGGACATGGTCGTGTATCCCTTCTGGCAGCGAAGTGCAGAGAGCAGATAACGCAGAGTGGCCAGACTGTTCTCCGACGTCTACGCCAAGGGTTACCCCCTAAGGCTGGCCAGAACTGGCCAGATGGCACGGTGCCGCCCAACGGCGACAAGCCACCACGAGTCGCAGCTGGGCGTCGACAACGTGTGGCTGCAGAGCGGCGACAACGTGGGTGAGTACGCGGCTCGGGGCTTCGGCCCCGCAGAGATACTCTGCCCTGGAGGGGCAGTGAGGTGGAGGCCCGCCCTGTCTCTGGGGCTGGCTCGCGACCTCACGGGGCAGCTGACCCAGCTGCCCCGCTGATCTACTCTGCCTTGGAGTGGCAGTGAGGTGGAGCTCGCCCTGTCTCTGGGGCTGGCTCGCGACCTCGTGAGAGCCTGCGCAGCGTGCGCGGGCGCAGGGGCCGCGGCGGCGGAGTCGACCGCGGTGCCCTCTGATCTCGAGTCCTCGAGTCCTGCTCCTGCTCCTCCTCCTCCTCTTCTGGTTCGTCTTCTTCTTCTTTTTCTTCTCCTTCCTCCTCCTCCTCCTCCTCCTCCTCCTCCTCCTCCTCCTCACCACCACCACCACCACCACCACCACCACCACCACCACCACCACCACCACCACCACTATCACCACCACTATCACCACCACTATCACCACCACCACCACCACCACCACCACCACCACCACCACCACCACCACCACCACCACACCACCACCACACCACCACCACCACCACCACCACCACCACCACCACCACACCACCACCACCAATGCCACCACCACCACCACCACCGTCATCATCATCATCATCATCATCATCATCATCATCATCATCATCATCATCATCATCATCATCATCATGTCATATCATCATCATATCATCATCACCAACACCATCATCATCACCACTACCACCATCATAATCATCATCAGCAACAGCAGCAGCATCATCATCATCATGATCATTATCAACAACACCATCATCATCATCATCCTCAGCCTCATCCTCATCATCAGCAGCAGCATCATCATCATCTTCCTCCTCCAACTCCTCCATCCATCCTCTCCTCCTCCTCCTCCTCCTCCGCTTCCTCATCCTCCCTGTCCTCCTACCCCTCCTCCTCCTCCTCCTCTTCTTCTTCTTCTTCTTCTCCTTCTTCTTATTACCCTTCTTCATAATCGTCTTCGTCTTCCTCCTCCTCCTCCGCCTCCTCCTCCTCCTCCTCTTCCCTCTCCTCCTCCTCCTCCTCCCGCTCCTTCTCCTCCTCCTCCCTCTCCTCCTCCTCCTCCTCGTCCTCTTCCTCCTCCTCTTCCTACTACTACTACTACTACTACTACTACTACTACTACTACTACTACTACTACTACTACTACGACTACTACTACTAACTACGACGACGACTACTACTACTCTACTACTACTACTACTACTACACCCACGACTACGACTACGACACGACTACGACTACGACTACGACTACGACTACGAACTACTACTACTACTACTACTACTACTAACTACTACGATCTACTTACTTCTTACGACGACTTTATATACTTACTACTACTACTACTTACTTACTGCTACCTAATACTACATCACTGCTCTACTACTACTACTACTACTACTACTCACTTCACTTTTCTACTACTTACTACTACTACTACTACTACTACTTTATACTACTATTACTACTACGACTACTTACTACTACTGCTACTACTACTACTACTACTACTACTACTACTACTACTGCTACTGCCACTGCCACTGTATGCTACTTGCTGCACTACTCAAACTAATACTGCTACTACTACTACTACTTCTACTACTACTATACTACTACTACTATACTAATACTACGACTACTCCTACTACGCCTTACTAACTCCTACTACTTTCCTATCTCCTATACTCCTTACACTATCCTCATCCCTCTCTACTACTTCTGCTGCTGTACTCCTACTACAACACTACTACGACCGACTACTACTACTATTTACTTCTACTTCTACTACTAATACTACTACTACTCACTACTTCTAACTAATACTACTACTACTACGACTACGACTACGACTACGACTACGACTACGACTACGACTACGAGACCTACGACTACGACTACGACTACGACTACGACTACGACTACGACTACGACTACGACTACGACTACTACTACTACTACTACTACTACTACTACTACTACTACTACTACTACTACTACTACTACTACTACTACTACTACCCCCCTCCACCTCCTTTCTCCTTTCCTCCTCCTCTTCCTCCTCGACAACTACACAATCAAAATACCACTCTCCTCTCCCCCCGGATGACGTCCGGAAGATCTCTGGCCCCCCTCCGAGTCGTGTTCCTTACGCACAAGATTCCCAAATAACTTGGTTTTCGCCTGTGGTTTTGCTCACAATTTTGCTCCCGCTGAAGCGCTGGCCTCATTTCCGGTCTTCCGCTCGTTCCGAAACGTGCTCTCGCTGCAACGTTGGCCGCATTTCCGCGCTTCCGCTCGTTCCGAATCGTTCTCCCGCTGCAGCGCTGGCCTCATTTCCGCGCTTCCGCTGGTTCCGAATTGTTCTCCCGCTGCAGAGCTGGATTCATTTCCTCGCTTCCGCTCGTTCCGAATCGTGCTCCCGCTGCAGCGCTGGCGTCATTAATTTGCAATGCCATGCCACGGCATGGTTTTCGGTCCTTCCAAATTGGCCCCCAGATCTAGAAAATGCCACCCCCGAAAAACACCATCGGAAGTGATTGCACATTCGGTGCCGATTCGTTGATTTTTGGGGCCGCCGACGCCCCCCCCCACTTCGGGGCGTCGCCACGCCATGCTATGGCATGCTACGCGCTGATCTTCAGCACCATGCTATGACATGTAATGCTAAGCGCCGGCGACGCTTCGACGTTTCGCCGACGCGACGGAGTGGCGAAACACATGCCCGAGCGCGCCCCGCGCCCGCCACGAGAGGCGGACGACCCAGGAGAGCGGCAGCAACACGGGGGCAGAAGAGAGAGCTCGGGGGCGGCCAAGAGGGGGGTGTCCAAGAGGGTGGGGTGCAAATCATGACCGGCGGCATGTGCGCGGCCCAGCGGGGAGCCAGGGACGTAATGAAATAAGAAGAGGCGCCATGACATCTGGGGAAATATCATGGCCAACGCCATGATATCCACCCCCCCTAGCCATCACCCCCCTCTTTTCCGACCCCGAAGAAGAGAGAGCACGCCGCCCCGAGGACCAGGACGAGCCTGGAGAGCTGGGGGAAGGCGGAGGGCGAGCGACGGGGAACGACCGCGACGGGGGTGGGCGCCGGAGGCGCGAGAAGTCCGCGCGAAGCTCCGCGTTCTTGTGCTTATGTCATTCTTCGTTCCCCTCGAGCAGGAGGAGGAGCAGGCAGGGGGGCGCGACGCAAGACGGCGTAGACTCGCCACCGCTCGGACGTCCATTCCCTGTGCTTCTTTCAGTCTCGTGCGTGGCTTCTTCGCCAAATGATCAAGGGACGCTCCTCGACGGTCCTCGCCGAAGGAAAAATGCACATGTCCGAGCGATGCCGAGGTAGAGAGGAAAGACGGCGCCACCCGGGAGGCAGGCGGCCGGGCGGCGGCATTCGACGGGTGTGCAACGGGTGCGTCGCCGCGAGGCCGCTGGCCGTGCGAACGTGGCATTAAGTCGGGCGCGTCCCCCTACAGGGAGATTTTCGACGAAAATGGAACAATACTCAACAAATACTCCAAAATGGTCAGAAAATACTAAAAAACAAAACCATTGTTTTACTATTTTTGAGTATTCCCCCTGTAGAGGGACAGGCCCGACTTAAACGTAGCAAGGCGAATTGGCTTTCCCAACTGGCAATTCCAAGGGGGCGGGGGGGCAGGAGAGCAAAGCAGAAGCGAGCTAGCCATTGACAAGCGTGGCGACTGTAGAATCGAGTCGGGCCTGTCCCCCTACAGGGGGATTTTCGATGAAAAATAGAAAAATACACCCAAAATAACCAAAACATTATCAACAAAATAGTCGGGGGACAGGCCCGACATAACTGTAGATTCCAGTTGCCAACCGACGTTGGCGACACGATCTGTGGTGCGCCTCTTGCCAGGCATCCTGCACATGCCAGCAAACTTCAAAGGCGACCCGCAGGGGACAGAGCGCGGGCAGGTCGACGGCAGGCGAGGCTGCCAGGAGCTCACGGCTGCAAACATAGGCGAGAATGCCCGTGTCCTCCCACCACGGTATAGATCACCGGGGGCCTTGGCTACCCTAGGCCCTACCCAAGGCCCTAGGCTTCCCAAGGGTAGGCCCTACCCAAGGCCCTAGGCTTCCCAAGGGTAGGCCCTACCCAAGGCCCTAGGCTTCCCAAGGGTAGGCCCTACCCAAGGCCCTAGGCTTCCCAAGGGTAGGCCCTACCCAAGGCCCTAGGCTTCCCAAGGGTAGGCCCTACCCAAGGCCCTAGGCTTCCCAAGGGTAGGCCCTAGGGTAGCCCTAGGGGTGGGCCCCAGGGGTAGCCGGACCCCTTTGTAGCGGGAATCCGAGCCGGCAGCATCCCTCCTCCCTCCTCCCTCCGCACGCCTCCTCCCTCCTCCCTCCTCACTCCGTCCGCCCGCCTCCTCCCTCCCCCCTGCTCCCGCCGCCTCCTCCTCCTCCGCCGCCACCTCCTCCTCCTCCTCCCTCCTCCTCCTCCTCCTCCTCCTCCTCCACCTCCTCCTCCTCTCTCGCTACTCCCTCGATCCCCTGCTTCCCCCCCCCCGCTCCCCCTTCCGAGGGCAGGGCGCCCGCGCCGCCCCCCGGCGACCGCGGCCCCGGCGCCGCAGACCCCCCCTCGCAGACCCCCCCTCTGGGACCCCCCCTCTCCTCGCAGACCCCCCCTCGCCCCCCCTCGCTGACCCCCCCTCGCTGACCCCCCCTCTGGGACCCCCCCTCGCTGACCCCCCCTCGACCCCCCCTCAGACCCCCCCTCGCTGACCCCCCCTCGCTGACTCGCTGACCCCCCCCTCGCTGACCCCCCCTCTGGGACCCCCCCTCGCTGACCCCCCCTCTGGGACCCCCCCTCTGGGACCCCCCCTCTGGGACCCCCCCTCGCTGACCCCCCCTCACAGACCCCCCCTCACCGGTCTATCCTAGGGTTGATGCCTTTAGTCGGGCGGGCGGGCGGGACATTAAAGGCATTGATTGCTTGCTTGTGTGGTGGATTACCAATTGCTTCCCGTTGGTACCGGATTACGAGTAGATTCCATTTGTGGCGGATTACAAGCTGATTCCTTTTGTCGGGCGGGCGGGCGGGACATTAAAGGCATTGATTGCTTGTGTGGCGGATGGCAAACTGATTCTTATTGTGGCAGATTACACATTGATTCCTTTTGTCTGGCGGGCGGGCGGGACATTAAAGGCAATGATTGCTTGTTTGGTGAATTGCGAATGGATTCCCTTTGGCAGCGGATTTTCAACTTATTCCTTTGGTCGGGCGCCTTTTGCCGGGCGGGCGGGCGGGACATTGAAGGCAATAATTGCTTGTGTGGTGAATTACACATGGATTCCCTTTGGCAGCGGATTGCAAACTTATTCCTTTGGTCGGGCGGGCGGGCGGGACATTAAATGCATTGATTGCTTTCGTGGCGGATTACAAAGTGATTCCATTTGGCAGCGGATTGCAAGTTGATTACTATTATGGCGGATTACAAGCTGATTCCTTTTGTCGGGCGGGCGGGCGGGACATTAAAGGCATTGCTTGCTTGTGTGGCGGATTACACATACTGAAGGCCCTAGGCTTCCCAAGGATAGGCCCTACTGGACACCCTAGGGTAGCCCTAGGGTACCCCTAGGGGTAGGCCCCAGAGGTAGCCCTAGGGTAGCCCTAGGGGTAGGCCCTAGGGTAGCCCTAGGGTAGCCCTAGGGGTAGGCCCTAGGGGTAGCCCTAGGGTAGCCCTAGGGGTAGGCCCTAGGGGTAGCCCCAGGGTAGCCCTAGGGGTAGGCCCTAGGGTAGCCCTAGGGTAGCCCTAGGGGTAGGCCCTAGGGGTAGCCCTAGGGTAGCCCTAGGGGTAGGCCTAGGGGTAGCCCTAGGGTAGCCCTTCCTTGGGTGATCTATAAGCCCACCACCGCCCTACCCGGGCGTCCAGCGGCTCAACACAACGCTGCTCTTCTTAGGAACCTTGAGGGGCGTCAGGGGAATTCTTAGGGGCGTCAGGTCCCAACCTTCCCAAACACCTCCAGCTGTCACCTTCATCATGGGGGTCTTCTTCCAGGGTCGGCGGCACCGGCCGTAAGGCCTTCACAAGAAAGACGGCACGCGCTCTGGGAACATCCAGAAACAGATCAAAATGATAAACCGGCATCGGGGAAGTGGTCGAGAACTTCCGGTAGTCCATGTCTCGAATAAAAACCGTCGGTTGTCTGGTCTCCTCCGCTCCAAATGCACTTATGCGACGCAAACACACACACCGATCCGGGCATTCATGCGTCCTGTGGGGAATCGCGACAGGCACTGTGCCTTCGCCCCCGCGACCACAAAGAATATCGTAGATCTACCGGGCTTGGCAGGAAGCACTGTCTGTTTTCTGTTGATTCTCGCTCTCTCTCTCTCTCTCTCTCTCCCTCCCTCCCTCTCTGTCTGTCTGCCTGTCTCTCTCTCTCTCTCTCTCTCTCTCTCTCTCTCTATATATATATACACATCCCTCCCACCCCCTACGTATATATATATATATATATATATATATGTATACACATGTATATATATATACACATCCCTCCCACCCTACTGGCATCTGCACGTCTCCAATTGAAGGGGCTCTGCCAGATATTAAGGTCACAACGACGCACGTTGCCAGACAGCATAGTTGCGCCAATCCACGCACGTGCGAACGGACAGCTGCAGGCGGAAAGCCCTGACGACCGCACTGAGCGCCTCGTGCTCCATCCAACCGCTTTACCACAGCACGACTTGTGACAGCTCCGAGTGCGGCGCCCAACAAAAACAGTCAGTATGGGGTGACGCTCGCCGAATATCGACAACGAATCGGCACATCTTACGATGGTAGTGTGGCCAAGAGACCGCTCGATCTCGAGGACGAGCGGCACGTCTCGCTGCTGAAGCAGGTTGCCAGTGCCGGCTTTCGTTCAAATGTCGGTCCCAAACAGCATATCTTAGTTCCCACACGACATGCAACATACTCCTGTCGCGTAGGTAAGTAGGTAAGTATCCGTGCCCCCCCTCCTCCCTTCCTCCTACGCAAGGTCTCGCTTGCACGACCAGAACGCTTGCACGACCGGAGCGCGCAGGGCAGCAAGGACCGCGCAGTCGCACGGCAGCAGCGCAGACAGGCTGTTAAGGTCTATGCCACGGTGAACACACACATGCGCACTCACACCTATATCTATATATATATATATATACCCACTACAGGCTCGGAAACACGACTCCTTACGCCACACCAATTCCCCCAACACCACCGAAAGACAAACGAAACCTTCAGCGCCGAACCCCATCCGCCTCAGCGGACATGTGGTCCAAACGCCTGCTGGGGGGTCCGCTGGGGTGACCCACCCCTTTAATTCGAACTTTCTTATGGAGAATGGGTGGGGCCTGGTTTGGGCGATTCTGCTTGGGGCGTCCTCAAAATTTGCCTGGTTGGGGTCCGGGTTTGGCCTCGTTTGGCCTGGTTTGGGCGACGCGCCCCGCCTGAGACATCCTCACAACTTGCCTGGTTTGGGCCCTGGTTTGGCCTGGCTTGGGCACGGTCTCGCTGGAGAAATCCTGACAATTTGCTTGGTTTGGCCCTGGTTTGGCCCTGGTTTGGGCCTGGTTGCGCCTGAGGCGTCCTCACAATTTACCCGGTTTGGCCCTGGTTTGGCCCGGTTTGGGTTCAGTCTCGCTTGAACGTCCTCACAATTTGCCTGGCTTGGCCCTGGTTTGGCCTGGTTGGGGCTCGGTTTCGCCTGGGGTGTCCTTGGAATTTGCTTGGTTTGGCTTGGTTTGGGTACGGATTCGCCTGAGACGTCCTGACAATTTGCATGGTTTGGTCTGGCTTGAGCCCAAACGGGCGGTTACTCTTCAAAGATGTGCCTGTTTGGGGGTGACAGCAGTATGTCCCCCAGAGGGGGTGGCGTTGTCTCCCCTCAGCACGTCCCCCTTCCGAGCGGGGGGGGAGCGCCGCCCAAGAGACCTCTCCCTGCTTGAGGGAGAGCCGTCGGCCAGACCGAGACACTAGCCAACAATGGGGCGAGAGCCAAGGAGTGGCCGGCATTCGGGCGAGAGCGCACGTCAACGTCGTCGTCGTCATCGTCGTCGTCGTTATCATCATCGTCGTCGTAGTCGTCAAATTCACCGTCGTCGTCGTGGTGGCCGGCGTCGCCGGGGGCCCACGACGCTCCAAGAGACATAGTGCGTTGTCACATGGTGCGCAAGAGTGGATATGTCATTCATCTACACACGTGGTGGGCGGAATAATTCGTGACGAGATGGCCCCACTATTGTGCGACCCGTGAAAAGGCGAAGTGGGCATGGACATCCGAAGCGCAGTGTGTTCGGCCACTGTATCACATAGTGCAACCATCGATCACATAATTTCTGCTGCTATGCAATTCCTGCTGTATCACCATGTGGCGGCGTCAGAAGAACCTTTTCCCAGCCTGTAGCCACGCGCGCGCTTCGCGCGCTTATGCTCTAGTCGAGTCCGAGGATGCTGTCTGTAGGATCAGCAGGGAATGCCAGGCGCTGTGAAGAGCGGCCAAGAGGGTGGTAAAGCGCACGCCCTTCCCTCCATCCCTCTGTTCCTCCTCGTCCTACTCCTACTCATCTTGCGTCTCCTCGCACTCGGCCGGGACCGAGTTACCTCCGACCGAAGAACGCTGAACACCTCCTACCTTCGTCCTCCGTCCCGCCTTCCTCGTCACCCTCCTCCTCTCGATTCGACCGATATTCCCTGAGAGGCTTGGCCAATGATTTCCCGGCGTTTGAAACAGGCGCATCAGCTGCCTTGCAGCAGAATGCGCGCACTGTCGCGCTGACTGGCAGAGCACCTGCAAAAGAAGGAACGTGGAACGACGGAGGACGGAGAGAGAACAGCCTTCAAGCATCTCGCACGCGCTGCCACGCCAGGTGGCGGAGCACGTGAAGCAGGCATCAGGATATGGAGAACAAGGAAAGATCTAGGGGTCGAGATTGAAAAGCAGGTTGGCCTCCGAAAGGTCTTCGGAAACTCTCGGGCGGTCTTGGCGCGTCTTGCGGCTCTTGGTTAGCCTTCTTGGGCTGAAGTTGTGCTCTCTTGGGCCGCCTTGGGGCTCGAGTGCCCCTGGCGCAGGCTCTGTTAGGCAGTCTTGGGACTCTCCAAGAGCGTCCTGGGGCCGTCTTCGGACTTTCGGTGGACGCTGTGGGACGCCTTGGGATCTTCTACAAAGCTCGCGAAACTATCTGACGGGGAAGCACATCAAACCCACACGAAGTCGGCACACCCAATACGTTTGACAGATTGAAAACGTCTGGGGACGCTTTCTTGGGGCCTCTTGGAGCCTTTCGTGAAGCATCTCGTAGTCTCCCGGGGCCATCCTGGAAGTACCCTGGAGCGCCATGCCGGGCAATTTTGGCAGCCTCTGAGCGTCCTCCTGAGCCATCTGGTACGTCTCTTGAAGCCGAAGTAATCTCCAAATGCTCCAAAAGGACTCTTGGGGGAAAGTGGGCTACGGGAGGGGGGGACTAAGACAAGTGGACCACCCCTGGGCCAGGGAACCCAGTCGCCAATCCATCTATACTACCGACGTATACACGGAGTACTTCTATGTCCACCACCGAGTCCCCCGGCATGTTGAGGCGTGCAAGGGTGCCATGTGCTGTCAGGCAAAGTCTCTGTAGTATTCGCCCCCCCCTGTCGAAGCATCCCCTCCCATGCATCGCCCCCTCTTCCGAGGCTCCCTGGACGGTAATGACGCCTCCCTCGAGGTTCCCAAGGTCACACTGACGGCCCAGCAAGGCCACCAAGGCCGCCAAGATGACCCCAAATGGGTCCAAGATGGCCAAGGATGTCACCAAGACGGCCCAAGAGAGCCCCAAGAGCACTGGCAAGAGGGCCCTCGGCCAACATCGCCACAATCCGTGAAACCAAGTATCTGTTTTGCATATTCGCACGTTGGGTCTTCGAAGCGCCTAAGACATCCCAAGAAGCATCCAAGATCGGCCTCAGACGGCCCTGGAGGCCCCCAGGAGTGCCCCAGGACGGCCCAAGAGGGCCCCAAGAGGGTCCAAGAGGCGCCCGAGACGGCTCAAGAGGGCCCCGATAAAGGAACACGAACTGAGATGCCGAGCCTTCCGCCACAAGGGGAGCCCCGAGAGCGCCAGTAGGCCCCCAGGAGGACCCCACGAGGCCCCCAGGAGGCCCAAACGATGCATCACACCTGCCTCCAAGAGGCTCCCCAGAGGCTTCACCAGAAACCCGAGCAGGCAGCATTATGACCACCATCGGCATCGTCATCGTCATCGACATCGACATCGGCATCTACATCGACATCTGCATCGACATCGACATCGACATCGAAATCGCCATCATCATCAGCATGCTCGTCATCATCATCATCACCATCATCGTCACCATCATCAATCTCATCATCATCATCAGCAGCATCATCATTATCATCAGCGTCACCATCATCATCACAACAAAGGACGATTTATATACCCGGGCGTTGATACATATATATATATAAATGTATATATATACATATGTATATATATGTGTACATTTAGATATGTACACACATTCTGATATATATATATATATATATATATATATATATATATATGCTCGCCCCCTGGTATCATACCATTTGCCTTGTCCTCGATACTTCCCACTTCTGCCTTTGTCAACACTCCGCCTCGTATGCTGCCTACTCTCCGTCCGCATCGGTGTCGTTCCTTCCCGCTGCATTTCTTTCTATGATTCGCCTTATCCTTTTGATTCTGTTCGTTAGCCTCCCGGTCCCCCCTCCTCCCTCACTCCTCGCCGACTCCTTGACTCAACGTTCCCGCCCGCTTTCTGCCGACTTCCGTTCCTCTTTCTCTCGTTATCTATCCTCTCGTCTCCTCCCCCTCTCTCTCTCTCTCGCTTGACTCTCTCTCTCTCTCTCTTCCTCACTCTCTCCTCCTCCCTCTCTTGACTCTCTCTCTCTCTCTCTCCCCTCCTCTCCTCTCCCTTCCTCTCTCTCTCCTCCTCCCTCTCCTCCTCCCTCTGTCTCTCTCCTCCCTCTCTTGGCTCTCTCTCTCTCTCTCTCTATCTCCTCCTCCTCTCCTCTCCTCCCATTCTATGTACCCCGCCCCGCCACACAAGGGATCTATATGTAAATCCGCTTCGCCCGTGTCCACCTCCGCCTCCTACTCTTCCTCCTCCTCATCATCTTTCTCCTCCTACCCCACACGAGGAATCCATGTGGAGGCCCCTCCACATAAGGGGTCGATATGTGAAGGGCCTTCCACAGAAGGAATCAATCATAAGGAACTCATCTATGAAGGCCCCTCCCACATAAGGATTCAACATGTTGGAGGCCCCTCCACACAAGATATCAATGTGGAGACCCCTTGCACATAAGGAATCAATATGCGGCGGTCCCTCCACAGAAAAAACTCAATATGTGGAGGCCCCTCCACATATCGAATCTATATTCGAAGGCCCATCCACATAAGAAATCCATATGGAGACCCCTTTGACCTAAGCAATGAATATGTGGAAGTCCTTCCACAGACGAAATCAACATCTGGAGGTCCCTTCCACATAAGGAATCAATATGTGGAGGACCCCCCCCACAAGAGGAATCAATGTGCGTGAGGCCCCTTGCACAGGAGGAACAAATATGGATGAGGCCCCTCCACAAAAGGAAACAATATCATCTTTCTCCTCCTCATCTTTCTCCTCCTACTCCTTCTGCTCCTTCTTATCCTCAACCCCTGCGCCAGAGCGGGAGGAGGAGGGGGAGGAGCAGGAGGAGGATGAGGAGGAAAAGGACATCGCCCGCCGCAAAAGAACTCAATTGGTGGAGGTCCCTCCACAGACGGAGTCAACATGTGGAGGCCCCTCAACTTAAGGACGCGATCATTTGAATGCACATCCACATAAGGAATCAAAATGTGCAGACCCCTTCCAACATAAGGAATCAACAAGTGGGATGACCCTCCACAAAAGAAATCAATATGGAGACCCCTTGCACATAGGGAATCAATATGTGGAGGTCCCTCCACAAACGGAATCAACATGTGGAGGTCCCTTCCACATAAGGAATCAATATGTGGAGGACCCCCTTCAAAAAGGAAACAATCTCATCTTTCTCCTCCTCATCTTTCTCCTCCTACTCCTTCTGATCCTTCTTCTCCTCAACCCCTGCGCCGGAGTGAGAGAAGCAGGGGGAGGAGGAGCAGTAGGAGGAGGAGGAACAGGAGATCGCCCGCCACAGAACGAATCAAAATGTGGAGGTCCCTCCACAGACAGAATCAATGTGGAGGCCCCTCCACATCAGGAGTCGATACTAAAAAGGCCCATCCACATAAGGAATCCATATGTGCAGGCCCTTTCACATAAGGAATCATTATGTGAAGGCCCCTTCCACATAAGGAACGAACAAGTTGGAGGCCCCTCCACATAAGAAATCAAGCTGGAGACCCTTGCACATAAGGGATCAATATGTGGAGGTCCCTCCACAGACGGAATCAACATGTGGAGATCCATTCAAGATAAGGAAACAATATGTGGAGGATCCCCCACAAGAGGAATCAGGCCCGTTCCACATAAGGGTTCAACGAGTGGGAGGCCCCTCCACACAAGATATGGTTATGGAGGCCCCTTGCACATATGGAATCATTATGTGGAGGCCCCTCCACACATGGAATCAATATGTGGAGGCCCCTACACATAAGGAGTCGATGTTTGAAGGCCCTTCCACATAAGGGATCAATACGTGCACGCCCCTTCACATAAAGAGATAATATGTGAAGGCCCCATCCACATAAAGAATCTAAAAATGGGAGGCCCCTCCACATAAGAAATCAATATGGAGACCCCTTGCACATAGGGAATCAATATGTGGAGGTCCCTCCACAAACGGAATCAACATGTGGAGGTCCCGTGCACATAAGGGGTCAATATGTGGAGGACCCCCCACAAAAGGAAACAAAGTCATCTTTCTCCTCCTAATTTTTCTCCTCCTCCTCCTCCTCCCTCCCGAAAGAGAGGGAAATAAGAAACAAGGACAACAACTTATGTGTTCACATGTAGCAAGAAGAAAAAACTTCGCCTCAGAGGGCGCGGGGGGGGGGGGGAAAGGAAAACAACCGCTCTGCACCTGTCTGTTTTCTCCATTTGGGGAGACGGAGGAGGAGGAGGGGGGGAGGGGTAGGCGGAGGAGACGGAGGAGGGTGTTTTGTTACTTTTGTTCCTCCTCACCGCCCTCGGAGGCGGATTTTTTTTTAATTTTGTTCCATGCGAAAACACATGTGTTTCCATAGTTTTCCTTTTGTTCTTGTTGTTCGCTCTCCCGTTCGGCCCCTCGGGGTTTCCCCGCCGCCCCAGGGGGGGGCGAAAAAGATGGGAAAACAATACACATTTAAAACACGTGTGTTTTCACATGCAAAAAAAAGAAAAACTCCGCCTCCGAGGGCGGGGAGGGGGAACAATGAAACAACACCCTCCTCCGTCTCCTCCGCCTACTCCTCTCCCCCCTACTCCTCTCCCCCCCCTCTGGTATCATACCACTCGCCGTTCGCAGTCGCCGTTCGCAGAACGGCGAATGTTATGATACCAGGGGGCGACCATATATATATATATATATATATATATACATGTATATGTATATGTATATATACACATACCGACATACATTTGTGCATACATACATATGTATATATATATATATATATGTATGCAATAGCTGCGTATGTGTAAATACATTTATATCGCTAGCAGGACTCAGGACGGATGCCCGAGGGACCAGTGGACACTCTAAGTGGCAATGACTAAGGACGGATGCTCGAGGGAACTGTTGACACTCCAACTCGTGCCTCAGTGCACGGCGGTGGATCAATAGATATATACAAACATGTATACATGCATACGTACATACATACATACGTGCATACATACATACATACATGCATGAATGCATACATACATACATACACACATGCATGCATGCATACATACATTAATACATACACGAATACATGAAAACATACATACATGCACACATACACACACATACATACATACACACATACATACATACATACATACATACATACATACATACAGACATACAGACATACATATATGCATGCATCCATACATACATACATTAATACATACATGCATCCATACATACATATATACATACGTACATACATACATACATACATACACACATACATACATACATACATACATGCATGCATGCATGCATACATACATACATACACACATACATACGCACAGACCTACATACATCTTGGGCCCGTCTTGGGCCTGTTCTGGGGTGGTCTGGGGCTGTGCTGGGCGCCTCTTCGGCAGTCTTGGAGCCTTCTTGGTCCGTCTTGGGGCCGTCCTGAGGGTCTCTTGGGTGGTCTTGGGGCGGTCGTGGGAGCCTCTTCGGCGCTCTTGGACCATTGGAAGAGCGAAAACACGAGAAGCCAAAAACATTGAAAAAACAATGATCATCTACGATTTTGGCCTCTTCGGGCCGTCCCAAGACGCCTCTCGGACCTCTCTTGGGGTCTCTTGGAGGCCACCTGGGAGCCTCGATAGCCGTCGGAAGGCTGACTTGGGCTGCTCGGGAGCGTCTTGGACCATTCTTTCACATTCTGGGGGCTTCTGGGAGGCGTCTTGGGCCCTCCTGGGACGCTGTGGAGGCTCCCCGGGAAGGCCGGGGGAGCGGTACCGGGAGAGTCCCCGAGATGTGGCGGGGAGGCGTGGGACCCGGGGCCGGGGGGGGGGGCGGTATTTACTTATATTATATAGAACCACGGGCGCGCTTCGCACGCGCTTGGGTTCTAGCGCATGCCATGGCGTTGTTAGCTGCGCGTGCTTTTCGGACAGGCTTATTCCATGCCTTGCCTTACCTCGTTCTCCAATATTCCTTATACGTCCTTCCTTGTTAACCCTCCAGACTCTCTCGGTTGTCCTCGCTTTTTGTTTCTCGTTCTTATCGACGGCCTCCTCTTGCTTGGAATTATGCGGGGGCTTCGAGCTGTTCAGGGCCGGCGTGGGAAGATATTCAGTATGAAGTGGGCTGGCTTGAAATGTACGGGTCTCTTGTGGATCTTCCTGTTTAGGCTGCCTTGAATGCCTTGGGGCTGCTTGGGCCCCTCTTGGGCTCTTCTTCGAAGTTGCTGGGCCGTCTCGAGCCTCGGCGCCATGTGAAGCTCTCCCGAAGCCATCCGAAGGAGACGAGCGTGAGATTTACTGAACATGGAGACACCTGGATGGCTTTTACGTTTGTGGCTCTCTGGCGTGGTTTGGGAGGGCCTTTGGGAGTTCCACTGGGGCATCTTGGGGCCCCTGGGGGCCGCCTCGAAACATCTTGGAGCGTCTTGGACCACTAAGGGACCATCTTGGCGGCCAGCGGGCCTCCAAGACGGTCCGAGAGAGAACCACCCAGGACCAGCTCGGGACCCTCTTCGGGCCGAGAGAGAATCACCCGAGGACCCCGAAGCGGCTCCCGGAGCCAAGGGGGGGCAAACTGGGCTGCGACGGGGGGGGAGTTTGGGAGGAGGGGGCCACCCCAGGGCCACTCCAGGTTGAAGGGGCCCCAGGACACACAAATAAATACACACAAATAAAAATATTCCCCATATTTTTAAATATTTTCTGGGTTTTTGTCTTCCCGCCCAATTCCCATATTTTCCCATATTTTCTGGGGGATCGACGATTAATTGTGTCTGTGTGTTTTTTTCCCTCCTGACAGGTCCCCTCCCCCGTGGGCGGCCCCGTCGCCTCCTTCCGTCGCCCGACGTGCATCGTCTGTCCGCCCGCCGTGTCGCGTCTCTCTGTGACAGCTCCGCCGCGGGCATTTTCTCTCGCTTGCTCGGGGCAGAGAGTGCCTGGCTTGCGGCGGCCAGCGCTGCACGCGAGCTGCTGACTTGGGCTGCAGCCCGCTGGATGCTGCTGCGTGACGGGCGCTGCTACCCTGGGCTGCAGCGCCATGCAAGGAAATACACCAGCATTGCTTATCCCACACGGCACTTGGCCGACTCCTGGCGCGCCTCCGAGGCGACATGGGCGGCCAGCTGCGGCGCAATAGAGAAGCCTCCTGAGCGACCCCGCCAGCCCATGAAGAAGTCCGCCATGCTATAGCCGGGCTGGGCTGGGTTGAGCCTGTGCGCCTCCGCGATCAGCGCCATGCGCCTGGACATGCGCTCGAAGGACTCCAGCGACGGAAGCTTGAGCTGGTCCTGCGACGCAGCGGCTTCCAACACCCTGGAGATCACCTCGGGCTCCTGTGCGCTCCTATCCGCAGCTGCGATATGCGTGCCCAGATCCGTGCGCGGCGAAGAAGGACCCCCCGTTGTCTCGAACATACTTCAACGCCCACATCAGCGTGCGAGGACCTGTCGCCCTGAAACCGTCGGGCATCGCATTTTCGCTGGAGAGAGAGCCGCCACGTCTGCAATGGTCCTGCGACGCTCGCCCCGCGGGTCGCAGAACGCTGGCAAAGTGCGAAGATCCCTCCGTCAGGGCCGCCGCGTCCTCCGCCGTCATCAGACCGATTGCGAGCGGCTGGCCTCCCACCTGGACGACCGCACGGTCGCCCAGGGAAGCAGCCCCAGGCGGCAGGCGGTGAACGACCAGGTTGCCCTCCTGATGCCCCGCGCGTGCCTCCAGAGCGCGCCGCCTCAGCAGGGTCGGCGCCGGCGGCGGCGGCGCTAGGCCCGCCCGCGGCGCGTCCCCAGGTCCAAGGGGAGCTAGGGCGCCTCCCCCCGTCTCCCGCGCCGCTGGCAGCAGCAGCGGGCGGGGCGTGGGGCCGGGAGCAGGCGGGCGCACCAGGCTGGCGGGCCGCCTCTCGGGTGCAGGCAAAGCCCTCCTGGCACCCGGGGGGACCCCCAACCGTTCCTGGGCCGCGGGTCCCGCCTCCGAGCCGGGCCGCGCAGGAGTGGGGGGGGACTCCAGCGCTGGGCCGTCGCTCCCAGGCCCGAGCGCCGTGGCGCCCTCCAACGGCAGCTCAGGCGCCGGGCCATCGGAGTCATCCCGCTGCGGCACGACCCAAGCGATGTGCAGCGGCAGTTCGGTGGGTCGACCTGCATCTCCGCCGCGCCGATCAGGGCCAGCCCGTCAGCGTACAGTTGGTCTGGCATGTCGTCGAACCCGTGCGCTATCTGGGGATCGACGCCCTCGGGCAGCGCTCGGGCCGTCTTTTGGACGAAGACGGCCCTGATGTCGCCGCCCTCGATCAACGGAGTAATCACGATCTGGCGAGACCCCGAAGAACCTGTAGGGCGGACCCGCATCCGCGGTCACCACCAGCCTCTGGTGCAGCACGCGGGGGCCGCCGACATCATACTCTACCTACACGAACTGTCCTGCCCGCGCATGTGCCATCAGGCCCTGTCGGACTCGATCGCCCTGGGGTCGAGGCGCCTGACCAGCAGCGCTTGCCGGCGGGCCAGCTGCCCGAGACTATCGTCCGCCGACGCGGGCGGAGGCGCCTCACCTGGCTGAGCCCGCTGCCAGCTGGCCCCCGCCGCGAAGGCACAGAACAGCCCTGCCGCCAGGAGACTGACGGCCGAGGTAATGGCCGTCCAGCTGGGGCCGACGCAAGTGCACACTTGCGGCGCCGGCGCCTGGAAGTGTAACTGCGGAGCAAGCGGCGGACATCCAGGCGCGCCGCCTCACAGCGCGGTGCCCGTGCCTACGCCCCCGGCCAACTCTTGGATCGCAAGGTGGGCGGCTTGTTGCATCACCGAGAAACTACAACACAACAGACGGCGTCGGACCGTTGGCGACAGACATCAACATGCAAGCACTGACAATACACATATATTGATATATGTATTTATATACATGTGTACAACTACAGCGAAATGTATATATGTCGGTCATTCCATCGATACGAACACATCTATATCAGAGTGAGGGGGCCGAGCGGTCATTCATTGTCCCTGGGTGCGTGGCTGAAGTGAGAATCGGTGGTGAGGATTCTGCTTGCTGCGTTGTTCTGGTTGTTGTTGAACATCATTTATTCTAAAGAATAATTATTGTTGGGCCCCCTGGTGCGCGCCCCCCCTGCGCCGCCTAGGCCGCAGCTACATTTTCATCATTTTCGTGAGGAAGCCTCAGAAAAGAGGGTGTGTACAGGATCCGGTTGTTTTGTTGTAATCCGCTTTCCCTTGCAAAAAACAATAGAAAATGACATTTCTTGTTCTAATATAATCAAATTTCAAGAATCCCTTGCAAAAAATAAGGTAAAGTGGACATTCGCGCGCGCAAGACGAAATCCTTCCAAAACCTTAGTGTTCGCAGCGATTTTAACATAAAAACATCAAAAAACCAATGGTTTTTCAACAAAAAATGTCAAAATCTCATCCCGCGCGCTCTTGCGGATTCGTAGGAAACCCAACACTTTTTAAACATTTCTGTCAAACGGGCTTTTGCGAGCAACTTTTTCGAACTTCTGCGACAACGGTTGCGCACCTGCCAGGGCCATCATCCCTGTCAAATAATACCATGCGGGACACATTCGTTTTTTCTTCGCGCGCGCACGCCGAAATCTCCAAAAACCATTGGGCTTCTTAAGAATTTTAGCACCGCGCATCATAAAATCACACGAATCGCACCGTAGGTCCTCGAAAAACACCTGCACGACTTTTCAAAATTTCTACCCGCGCGCGCTGTCCGAATCCTAAAAAAACCAATGGTTTTCCAACATTTATGTTACATGAGCTCGTATCATGTGTATCATGTACCATATGCATCATATGCAACAGATGTTCTGTGGAAGGCTTAACAACTTCTGTGGGTTAACAAGGCTTAACAACTTCTGTGGGTGTACGAACGTAGGCTTAACAACTTCTGTGGGTGTGTACTCCACGCCAGTGTAGTAGCCACGGTCGTCCGCAGGCCACGAAGTGAAGTGTCCGAACGTCATAGGGCGGGAAGCTGGGTGTGGGTGGTGGCGAAGAGTCGTGTGGATATTTGGTAGAGCTTGCACTGCCCCCCCACAAAGTGGGGGTATTGGCTGGCGTCGCATGAAAACCCTGGCACTGGTGAGAACACTGAGCGTTCGGGTAAAGTGATTGTTGTTGTTGTTGTTGTTGTTGTTGTTGTTGTTGTTGTTGTTGTTGTTGTTGTTGTTGTTGTTTGTTGTCGTCGTCCCCCCCGCGACCCACCCTCGACTCACCCCGCGACCCACCCCGCGACCCATCCCGCGACCCACCTCTCGACCCACCCGCGACCCAAACCGCGACCCACCCGCGACCCACCCCGCGACCCACCCACGACCCCACCCGCGACCCTCCCGCGGCCTACCCCGCGACCCACCCGCGACCCACCCGCGACCCACCCGCGACCCACTTGAGACCCAGATCACGACCCACCCGCGACTGATCCACATTGGTTTGAAGAAAAAGTCGGCGCCTGCGGCGGGCCCGTTGAATAATTTGTGAAACTTTGGCGCCTGCGGCGGGCTTCTCCACAGTCTCACAGACTGCCGACGTCCTCACCGCCCCCATCACTCTTATCCGCATCTGCAGGGTGCTACGTGTATATGCAAGTGGCAAGTGTGTGCCCAGGCTCATACAACAAAAACTGGAAGGGCGTTTGAAGCAGGAAGACACCATGACGGCGGGATCGGAGATGGAGAAGGGGAAGCTGGGGCGGCGCCGCCAGGGCGTGCCGAAGAGAAGGGGAAGAGGCAGAAGGTGAATGCATAATAATCTAAGATCGAGTTAGAGCCCCCCCAAACGGATTGGGGATCGAGCAGGAGGATCGACGAGGGCAATGCCTCTCCGAGGTCAGCGTTGCGAAGATGTCTTAAGCGAAAGTGGCCTGACCACCTCAGCTCAGGGCATCTCGGAACTCAGAGTTGCGAGGATGTCTCAGGCGAAAGTGGCCTGAACACCTGAGTTCAGAGCATCTTTGAACCCAGAGTTGCGAGGATGTCGCAGGCGAAAATGGGGTTGCCACACCTTGCGATGTGTGTACCAGGGCCCACCAAGAAGCCTCACGAGGCCCGACTTGGATACCGGAATAGGCTCCAGTGTTGTGTGGGTGTGTGTGATGTGTGCTCTGTGTCGTGCGTGTTTTCTGTGCGTTGTAGGTGTTGTGTGTGTGTGTGTGTTATGTTTGCCTAGCATGTGATGTGTTGGGTGTGATCTGTGTCTGTGTGTGTGTGCATGTAGTTCTGAAGCCCCAGGAGGCCCCAGGAGGCCCCAGGCGGCCTCAGGAGGCCTCAGGAGGCCAGGAGACCCCAGGAGGCTCCAGGAGGCCCCAAGAAGCTCGAGGAGGCCGCAGGAGGCCCCAGGAGGCCGCAGGAGGTTCCAGGAGACCCCCAGGAGGCTCCGAGGCGGGGTCTGGGGTACCAGAAGGTACAGAAAGCCCCAGGAGGCCCTAGGAGGTTCCAGGAGGCCCCCAGGAGGCTCCGAGGCGAGGTGCCAGAAGGTACGTCGGGGCTCGATGATGGGAGGATGTCTCAGGCGAAACCGCCATTCTCTGAGAATCGGTGTCAAAATCATTGAAAGTACAATGTGTTTTTGAATGTTTTATGTTCGAATGTTGACATTCCCATGTGTTTTTAGACCCTGACGTCACGATCTGCGTGAGGGGTGCCACCGATTTTCAAGAATTTCGAGGATGTCCCTGGCGAGACGACCAGAAACATCGCGAACGACGCGGCGAGTACGCACTAATCGCACTCCCTCGGAGAGGTGCGTATGATAACACACATATATATATATATACACATACATACATATGTATCTGTGTGGCGTCGACTATATGCTTAAGTTTATCTCCAGGTGCATCTCTATACATTTTTTTACCTTACAGCTCTTGCTGATCGGTCTCTCGTGGTCTCAAAAGAGAGCATCATGACTCCTCAGGGGGGTCTGGGCGGGACCCGGGGAGCTGCCGCCGAAGCCGAAATCGCTTGGGACATCCTCGCAAAATCGCTCTTGGTGCTCCCAGAACTCCATTCCCGGGCCACATTTTGGATGCCGGGAGCCAACTGTAAGCCACTTCGTGCTCTTCGACTTCCCAGAACTTCATTCCCGGGCCACATTTTGGATGCCCGGAGCCAACTGTAGGCCACTTCGTGCTCTTCGACTTCCCAGAACTCCATTCCCGGGCCACATTTTGGATGCCCGGAGCCAACTGTAGGCCACTTCGTGCTCTTCGATTTCCCAGAACTCCATTCCCGGGCCACATTTTGGATGCCCGGAGCCAACTGTAGGCCACTTCGTGCTCTTCAAGTTCCCAGAACTCCATTCCTGGGCATGATTTTGAATGCCCGGAGCCAACTGTAGGCCACTTCGTGTTCTTCTAGTTCCCAGAACTCCACTCCTGGGCCACATTTTGAATGCTGAGGCAGGCTGATGCTGCGGCCGAGGCAGGCTGAGGCTGAGGCAGGCTGAGGCTGAGGCCGAGGCTGAAGGCAGACTGAGGCTGAGGCTGAAGCAGCTGAGGCTGAGGCTGAGGCTGAGGCAGGCTGAGGCTGAGGCTGAGGCTGATGCAGGCTGAGGCTGAGGCAGGCTGAGGCTGAGGCCGAGGCTGAAGGCAGACTGAGGCTGAGGCTGAAGCAGGCTGAGGCTGAGGCTGAGGCAGGCTGAGGCTGAGGCAGGCTGAGGCAGGCTGAGGCTGAGGCTGAGGCAGGCTGAGGCTGAGGCTGTGACTGCGACTGCCGTTGCCGCTGCGACTGTCATCGCGAATGCGACTACGACTGCGAGAACAGCATAATTCTACAACTGGATTTTCATCTAAATCTTAAGGGGAATGCTTTCAGATATGCTTCTACACATCGCTGTTAGGTTGTTTTGCCGGGATAATTATATATATAGTTGACTCTACAGATGACTATATGCATGAAAACCTTTCTGCACATCTAGCTATATATGTATATGCATGCAGATGAAAGTGTACACCGATGTAACCACATTAGCATCTGCATATATATATACATATATGTATGCATAGCAACGTATCTACATATACAACTGTGTACATGTACCTGTGTACACGTCTAGTATACCCTTTACGTTTACCGTTCATTAAAGTATATACACCTATGTCTGATCACCAGTCTATATATGTATTACATTACAAGCACACACAACTATATGTGTAGATGCGTATACATACATAGGGATATCGATGCCGGTCTTTTTTCATATGCATACATATATATATACCTACTAGCTCTGTGTAGGTGTGTATCTGTGTATATATATCTTTGTCGCTGTAGATGAGTATATGTATGTTTACCTTTCTGCTTATGTAAATATATATGTATACATATATGAATATGTATATTGCTACTGGCCCTGACGCTTCATGCCTTCGTGATCTCTCTGGGCGTCGGATGTCGGGTCGGGGGGGGGCCTCTCCCTAGCAGGCGAGGGCTGGCCCCTGCGCCTCTTGAGCCCCGCCACCCGAGCCTCAGCGCTGGCGCCGCGAGACCAGGCGATGCAGGCTCAGTGAAACTGGCGGCGCGGCCCACGAGGGTTGGGAGCCAGGCTTCTCAGAAGGCACGGGGCCTCTCCAAAGAAAACGGGGCGAACGAGCGCCGCTACACAGCACAAGCAAGCCCCAGCTGCGGGGGTCGGCGCGCAGCGCCGCAGCGCCCATGGCCTTCTCCGGGAAGCGGGGGCCTCTGACGAAGGCCCCCGTCAAGAAAGGAGGACACCTCTGGTGCTGCGGAGGTCGCCGGCGCCCCCCGCGCCCGAGGGCCGCCGCAGGGCCGCGCCACCCGCCTCCTAGAGCACGAGGCGCCGAGGGGAGGCCTCGGGGAGGACGGGGCGCTCGGAGGGGCCCGCGGGCGTGGGCGAGAGCTCGCAGCCGCCAGTGCTGGCCCCGGGCCGCGCGCGGATGCCCGCGGCTGCCGGCGAGGGCTGTCGGCCCTGCAGCCGCCCGCTGGCGGCCTCGGCAATGGCCTGCGGCGTCCCGCAGCGCGGCTGCCTCGTCGACGTGCGGGCCGCCCCTCTGCCCGGCTGGAGTTCCTGCAGAGGGGGCTTGTTGGGCCCACTTTCCACCACCACTGCCATGGGTAGGAGAGGGAGGAGGAGGAGGAGGAGGAGGAGGAGGAGGAGGAGGAGGAGGAGGAGGAGGAGGAGAAGGAGGAGGAGGAGGAGGAGGAGGAGGAGGGGGAGAAGGAGGAGGGGGGGAGGAGGAGGAGAGGAGGAGGAGGAGGAGGAGGAGGAGGAGGAGGAGGAGGAGGAGGGAGGGGGAGGAGGGGGAGGAGGAAGAGGAGGAGGAGGAAGGGGAGGGGGAGGAGGGGGAGGAGGGGAGGAGGAGGAGGAGGAGGAGGAGGAGGAGGAGGAGGAGGAGGAGGAGGAGGAGGAGGAGGAGGTCCCAATCCGCTCCCGTCTAATGGCGCTCCTCCTCGGCATGTTCCTCAGCCTCGTGGGTTCTGGGCTTCTGGACCACCTCCTCAGGGGGGACCTCGTGGAGCTGGCGGTCAGGGAGGAGTTGGAGGAGGAAAGGCTAAAGGTAAGAAGCAAGCTCTCACCCCCGAGCAGCAGGCCCCATGGCTCGAGATGTCCGAGCCTCAGTTCTTGGCAGCCAGTCAGGCGCTCGATCAGTCGTCGAAGGACAAACTCGTCGGGCTCCGTTGGCGTGCCAAGTTGGGGATCACCAGCCTGGCTACGGTCAAGGAGCTCAAGTCTGCCCAGTCCGAGGTGGATCGAAAGGCTCAGCTCTTGTGTGATGCTCAGGGGGGTTTGGCAAAGAAAGAAAAGGCAGCCAAGGATGCTTTTGAGGCCCTCCACAAGCATCGCCTCAAAATCAAACGCCTGGAGGAGGAGGTTAAAGCTGCTGTGGAGGAGGCTCGTTTTGCGGCGGCTGGAAGGGTCGGGCAGGGAGCGCCGACGCCCGCGGCCGCTGCAGCTCCCCAGGGAGCTGCGGTGCTCGCGCAGCAGCTCGACGCGGCGCTGGGGGAGGTGCCGCAAGGGGCGCTGGGGGCCATCGAGGGGCCGCTCAAGGCGCTGCTGGCGGCGCTGCGTCCCCCTGCGCCAGCAGCGGCTGCACCTGCAGCCTCCCCCGCCGCCGCCCCCGCCGCGGGAGGAGGAGGAGCAGGAGCAGGTGCAGCAGCAGCAGCGGGGCCTGGTCTCCCTGGTCTCCCTGGTGCCGAAGTGCTTGGGGCTCTTCCTGGTTCTGCTTCGGGAGTTCAGGCAGTGGATGATTCTGATATGGAAGGGGATGAAGATGATGACTTGGACGACGCCTGGGCCGATGATGCAGGGTCGCGGCCGTGGGCACACTTCGATGCAGGCGCCAAGCGTGCCATCAGCCAGCGCATTTGGGAAGAGATGGCGGAAGCATGTGGGGGTGATCCTGAACGCCTTGCTTCTCTGGCCGAGCTCAAGGCCACAGTCACTAAGAAACCCAAGTGCGGCGTTTAGCAGCTGGTCAGTCGTCTCCGCCAACGTAAATGCATATTCGTCTCTGCAGCCACTCTTGGTCCATAATGAGTTTAAGGCTGCAGACGCTATCCTTGTCCAGGAAACTCACCTCTATGGCCACCGATGTACGGAGTCCGAAGCTGAGTTGGGCAAACTTGACTGGTGTGCTCGCTCTTCTCCCGCTGATGATGTGGTCGAGGGTAATCATGGGCACGGAGGCCTCATTACCATGTGTCCCAGGATGCACGGCATTGCGAGGTTAGAGACCATGTCCACGGAGGTCCTGGTCCCTGGTAGGGTATCTATGATGTGCCACTCTGGCTTCGCCAAGCACGGGGTCCTCGTTGTGAACGTGTACCTCATCAGTGGTGAAGGCATGGGTGCTCCTAACTTTCAGATTCTTCTGAAGCTGGCTGAGCGCCTTCGTGGAATGAATATGCCGTACATCATTGGAGGTGATTTCAACTGCACACCGGATGAAGTGCGCGAGTCGGGTATATTGAAGTACTTTGAGGCTGACATGTTTCATCCTACCGTGGCTACCTTCTCCAGCGGTCGAACGATTGATTTCTTCGTCGTGTCGAATCAGCTGGTGGTTGACAAGGTCGAGGCTTTGGTGGACATCCAGATAAGTACGCACTCGCACGTGCCTGTTCGGTTGCAGGTCTCGAGTGATGCAGTGCGGCCGCGCGTGTGTATTGTTCCTGTGCCTCGTGCTTTTCCCGTCGATCGTCCCATCGGTTGTCAGCGCAGTGAGCATGATAGTGCTTGGAAGGACGTCGGTCAGAAGGTTGAAGCTCAGTTGGTGGACTGCAACCAGGACGGCTCCCCTACGGGCTCTTCGACCCGTCCTGAGCTGTCGCATGCTTGGAACTGCTTTCTTCGCCAGGCAGAGATCGAGCTGTGTGATGTATATGATGTTGTAGGAGAAGATGCTCATAAATACCAGGGTCGTGATCAGCCACTCTGTCCCAAGTGGGTCTCCGTGCTGGCGCCGAAGATCCCCAGGTTCCCGAAGGCGTCTCCTGAAGCTTTGTGGCTGCGCGCGGTCTCAGCTAGCCTGCACTTTGCGTCTTGCTCTGCTCAGCCGCTCACTCGCGTCACCGCTTTGCGTGCTCTTGCTCGTAAGCAGGCGACGGCGCCTGCTAGTGTGCAGACAGGTGCATGACCTGCAGGTGAATGGTGGGGATTTTTCCAGATCTTCGGGGCCGAGTTCTGGGATTGCGAGATCCTCGGGGCCCTGGCGAACATTACCAAGAAGGTGGCCCTCAAGCTGGCCAAACGTGACGAAAGCCAACGGCAAGCAAAGTTTCGAGCCTGGGTTGATGAGCAAGCTGTCGGAGGGGCTGGAGGGCTCCACATAATCACGAAGCTCCCAGAGGGCTTTCACGACGCCAGCACCGAGTCGCTTTTTCGTCCTCGTGATCGGCAGCAGCAGGTGGACAAGATACAGGAGGAGTGGAGCAGGTGGTGGAGGGTCGGAGAGTGGCACAAGGACCTCATTTGGCCTGCTGATCTTGGTGTTCGCCCAGAGCGTCCATGTGTCGAACATCTTCGAAAAGTTCTGCAAACCTTCCCCAAGCACACTGGCGTGAGTTTCTGCGTGATTCGGCCGCAGCAGTTGTCCATGCTGTGCGATCCTGCTCTGGAAGTGTTTATCGACATCCTGATGGCCGTCGAGGCGTCGGCCGAGTGGCCGAAGTTTGCCTCGAAGATCGCCTTCTTGTCCAAGCGCCTGGGCGGCGTGCGCCCCATAGCGCTAATTAACGTGTTGGCTCGGGTTCAGGCACGCCTCCGCCGCCCGATAGCTCGTGAGTGGGAGTCCCGCAATGATCGATCGTATTTCTGGGCCTCCAAGGGGCGATCGTGCGATCGAGCCGTCTGGCAGCAGACGGCCTGGTCTGAGTATGTGTCCACGAAGGCTAAAGGTTCCACTAAGGGCATTTGGGTCTCTGGTATGGTTCTCTGGGATCTGATGAAAGCCTTTGAGCAAGTGGAACATCATTGGCTTTTGGAGGCTGCAGTGGCTGCTGGATTCCCTCTCTGGCAACTCAAGTTGAATGTTGAGTTATATCGTGCTGAGCGTTTTTGTTGTCTGGGCCAAGTTGTCTCGTCGCCGATGGTGGTTGAGCAGACCATTCTACCAGGTGACGGCTGGGCCACTGGCATGCTCAAGTTGAGTTTGATTCGGCCGCTTGGCTCCATGCACAGAATGCATCGGACCGTCGTCCCCACCATTGTCGTTGACGATTTGCTATTGCACAGGATTGGCACGCAATCTAAAGTTACGCGTGAGCTGGTCCAGGCGTCGTTAGACTTGCAGGAGGCCCTCGCTGCAATGGACTTACGTGTACATGTTGACAAGTCACGTGTGTTGTGCAATGAGCAGTGTGTGCGCGATGAGGTTGCACGACGTCTGCAGGCGAAAATGGGCACGAAAGCTACACTGCATGAGCGAAACCTTGGCATTGACTTCTCTTGCGGGCGGCGCGTCGGGCATGCAATACGCAAATATCGGCTTCTGGGTGCTCGTCAGCGCCTGAGGCGGATTGGCCTCATCCGCACTGAGCAGAAGAAACGTCTGGGAGTTCGAAAGGTTGCTCGGTCGGGTTTGGAGGCGAGTATGTCTTATGGGATGAATGTTACGGGATGCTCGACTTCGAACCTTGAGACTATGCGTAGCACTGCGTTCGCGTGTCTCACTGGGGCTACCGCTGGGAAGTCCCGCACTTTAACCTTGATGTGCGAGGAGGATGCTGACCCGATCCTTCGAGCTACTCTGATGCCTGTGCTCACGCTCTGCCGAGCTATATGGGAGGGGTGGGTGCCGAGGCATGTGGTGCGGGATGGGCTGGAAGGAAGTTCGTCGGTCTCGCTCTGGACCCAAGTGCCTGGTCCGTTTAGTGCGTGTCGGCTGTCGCTGGCTCGTGTCGGCTGGTCGATTCGTTCCGCCTTCGAGTGGACCACGCATGAGGGCTTAGACCTTGATATCAGTGTGCTCTGTCCTCGAGTGATCCGCCACTATTTGGTGCAGGCCGCCACGGCCTGGCAGTGGCGACAGGTGGCGAAGCACGATGATTTGAAACATCTGGAGTTTGGAGCGGTTTGGTTGCCCCTGGTCCAGGCTGTCTCCAGCGGACGGCCTCGCTGTGCTCAAAATCGAGACCTTCCGTCCCTGGGGCCCGAGGCGCGTGCGTACCTTCGTTCGTGCATTGTTGGCGGGCAGTGGCCCATGGTCAGGAAGTTTGAAGCTAGGAAAGCCTTGAGTAATGAGTGCCTCATTTGTCGCAAACCTGGCACTCTTGTCCACGGACATTTCGAATGTGACTTGTGTCAGGAGCTGCCGTGCCCTGATGCGTTTACTCCGCTGGTTCAGGCTCAGGATCGGTCCCAGGTCCGTGTGCTCCTGGAGAGGGCGCTTTGGCCCATCCCGCGGACCTCGTGGAGGGCCCCTGCCCAGGACACGGTGGTCTGGCATCAGCATGCGGGGCCTGGGGTCCTTATTGGCAAGGAAGCCTACCTGGACGGTTCGGCCTTTGAAGGCCAGTGGAGTAGTTTGAGTTGTACAGGCTGGGCCGTCGTTACTCTGCTTGATGAGGCCCCCCTCGGTGTAATTGATATTGTTTACTGCACTTGTTCGCAGTCCGTGTTCGACATCGACGGGGCCGAATTGGAGGCCTTGATCTTTTTGGTTCAGAATTCGTTGCCTCCGATTACTGCTGTCACTGATTCAAATTTTGTGTTTCGTGGAGTGACTGAGAGAGGGGAAGAGGCCACCACGGCCCATTCCTCGGCCTGGGCTTGTCTCTGGCGGGTCTTCTGGAAGGCCCTGGCCGAATTTGGCGGCCTTTGCGAGGCCGGCCTTTGGATGCGTAAAGTCAAGAGTCACTGCACGATGTCTGACGTGGATGCGGGCCGCATCACGCGTCGGGACCGTTTCGGCAACTTCCACGCCGATGTATGGGCGAAGTTTGGAGGCCAGCTTGCGCGCGCGCCTGCTGAAGATAGGAAGCGCATGCAGCAGGCTGAGCAGTTTGTGGAGCAGGTGGGGCACAGGATTGGGGAGGTGGGCGCGCATGTGGACGGGCGTGACACTACGCACGTTGCGCGCCGCACGCGTGTGAGCGCGCCCCCTCTCCTTGTTGTCGTCCCTGCTCAGCTGCCTCATGATTTAAGAGGGCCTGCCAGGCGACCCTGGTGTGCTTGCTGCCGTGCTGTGGCCCCCGTGTCCGAGGTCTGCCCTGGGTCGATCTCGACGCGTGCGCGTGGTGCCAATGAGCGCTTGCACGAGCAGGGTTTGAAGGTACATCGGTTAGTTGTTTTTAGGGTGGAGGAGTCCCTTCAGGATGCGGCCCATCCTGTTGTTGCGTGTACGCTCTGTGGTGCGCACAGTTCGAAGCAACTCAAGGGATTCCTCGCCCCGTGTTGCAAGCCTGGGGAGTGGGGTAGGCGGGCCGTCCGAAGGATGTGCCAGGGCTACCTCCCAGGTGTGGCTGGGAAAATTCCAGCTGTTGTCGTTCCTCTAGCGTAGGGACTTCCCGCGTGGACAGTTGTGCCCTCAGAGGGGGGCTCCACGGCTTCGGGAAGAAAAAGAGGAGGGGGAGGAGGGGGAGGAGGAGCAGGAGGAGGAGGGGGATCTTATCATCATCATCATCATCATCATCATCATCATCATCATCATCATCATCATCATCATCATCATCATCATCATCATCATGATCATCATCATCCTCATCCTCATCCTCATCCTCATCCTCATCCTCATCCTCATCCTCATCATCATCATCATCATCATCATCATCATCATCATCCTCATCCTCATCCTCATCCTCATCCTCATTCTCATCCTCATCCTCATCCTCATCCTCATCCTCATCGTCATCGTCATCGTCATCATCATCATCCTCATCATCATAATCATCATCATCACTTCTCCCCCGTCCTACATATGGGAGTGGTGGTGGACACTTTGACGATGACGGCTGGCTCAGGTGGGGGGAACACTGGCCTGGAATCGGCGGCACGTCGCGGACGGATCGGACACAGGCTGGCGAGGACGAGACTCCACGTTCCTGGGCAGGCTAGGGCACCCGGGCCCCGGTTGGCGATTGGGTGTTGATCGGGGGCGCGCAAACATGGATTCGCGATCCATGGATCCGCAACTCCCATGATTCCCATGTTTTCCCATGTCTTCTGGGTTTTCGCCTTGCCCCCCCCACTTCGCATGCTTTTCCCCCATCTTTTCCTGGGGGTCGACGCCTAATTGTGTCGGTGTAGCTGAGGATTCGCGATCCATGGATTTGGCGCGCGGTCGCCAAATCCATGGATCGGGGGAGGTGCCCTCCCCAAAATGCGGTCAATGCCTCCTCGTTCGGCGGCGGAAATCCGTGAGTTCCCACGGAAGCGGGGCCCGTCGCCGACCCACGCCCCCTTGCTCCACGTTCGCGATCGCCTGAGTTCAGGCCTCCCCCCTCTCCTGGGCCAGTCCCCCCCCGTTAGAGAGACTCTCCATGGGGGGGGGATCCCATGGGGGGATAGGATCCCAGGGGGGGGATCCCATAGGATCCCCTGGGGATCCCATGGGGGGGCAGGAGGGGATCCCATGGGGGGGATCCCCTCCTGCCCCCCCGTGGGATCCCCCCCCATGGAGAGTCTCCCGACCCGTGCTGTTGCCCCCCCTGGTCCTGCAAGACGAGCCGCACGACTCCGTGTTCGTGCTCCTGCCGGTCGGGCAGTGGCGTCCGGTCGAGCCTCCCAGGCCCCCTGCAAGCGGGGCGCTGGTGAACGGGGCGGTAGCCGAGGGCACTCTTCAATCAGGGGGACGTAAGACCTGGGTACAGGGGACTCGGAAATCCCCGACGAGGTCGTCAAACAAATGACGAGGCCGAGCCTGCATTTTGACGAGGCCTCCCGCTGCAGACATCCCACGAAACTCCTCCTCGTCAAAATCCGAGGCGCGGTCGTCAAAAAACGATGGCGAACCCGAGTCCTGGCAAACCCGGGTCTTACGCTCCCCCGATTCAAGCGAGAACGGGGTGACAGGGCATTTGGCTCGCACCAGTGCGCGATACCTCGGGACGGCAGTAACGTCGACGCGCCATCGTAGCTCCGGGTGGGGTGGGGGGTTCACCTCGCACCTGTGCGCGGCAAGTCGTGTTGTGGGAAGCGCCACTGAAAACGCACCCTTAGCTACCAGCCTGCTCTGTAGCGCCCCGTTGGCATGGGCTCGGGCCTCGCGGTGGCCGAAATCGTCCGCTTCCTCCGCACCGGGCGCGCCGAGCCGGCGTGGCCCTCCTCCGCGGTGCGGGGGCGCCGGAACTGAAGCCGGCTGTGGTACTCCCGGTGTGCAGAGCCCGATCCCTCCTGGCAGAAAGCAAGGTATGATAGGGGCCCAGATGCGAACCCTACCCCTACCCCCCACGACTTCTGGGGGGGAGGGTGGGGTTCGCATCTGGCCCCCTATATGACTCCTGCGCCCAGCTTACGAACTCCTCTTGCTGGGAGGGCCGCATGGCGAGGAGGAGCTCGCCCCTGGTGTCGACGCACTGCTCGAAGGCGGAGTTCAGGCGTCGCACAGAGTAGCGCGGGGTCAGCAGGTTGATCCACGCCACAGGGTTCAGCTCGCTCATATCCTCCCCACTGCACGAGGAAGCCTCGGAATTCATATTCGAGGAGTCCTTGCCGGAGAGGCATGTTTGCCGCGGTGCTACCGTGCTGTGTTTCAGCATCGGGCTGATGTCGGTGAACTCTCGGATTCCGACCAAATATGCCGCCTGCCCTTCTCGGTTCACGAAGCGCACAGAGAACACCTCAACGTCGAGGGGTATACTAGAGCTGTCTTTCATGGACACATGGAACGCCGCGCTGAGTCCGACTGCATCCTCGCTCAACAGCCACGCCTGGCCCATGTGTTCAGAGAACTTCTGTCGATCATGCTCTGACGCCAAAAAAGATCTCAGATCCTGACCACAGAGAAAGCGCTGCGGGTTCAATAGCAGCATTTCAGCGAGCCCGGGCGATGCGTCCTGTAATCGAAAACCGCTGTCGAGCTCTACCACAGCGTCGCAAACGCCATGCAGCACCGAGCGCGCTGCGTTGAGCTCGTTTCTCGAAATGTGTGCTTCCACCTGGTACTGCACACCCTGGACAATCGACTTGTGAAACGAGACGACTACAACGGCGAAGACGAGAGCCGCTCCGAGTACATACGAAACAGATGTCATGGGCGTTGTCAGACGGTCTTCGCATTGGAGGTTGCCGTCGCCGCCGATCATGACCGTACTCGATATCTACATGGATACGGACAGTAGCCAGGCACAGTTCATCCAGATGCTAGAATTCAGCAAGCAGACGACCATGGTAGCAGCAAAAGGGAGCAAAGCACTGGACCAATCGGCTCCCTCCATTGCGAGTGGAGACACGGACAGCGCGATGCAGGTCGCCACGAGCCAGGACCAGGTGTCCAGGGCCCTCAGCGTCAGGCTCCGAGCGTACCCGCAGAGAGCGAGGCTCGCGTAGGACACCACCAGCAGGCAGACGTCCTGCACCAAGGAGTTCCTGCGTGGGTCCGGGCCCGCGGTCCGGAACAGCGCCGACCCGAGGACAGCTGCGATGGCAACATTGGCATATGGAATCGACGCGCGGGCACGGAGAAGCCGCCTCTTCTGCAACTCCGTGGCCACCTGCTCCGCGGCAGGGCCACCATCAGCACCGGCGAAGAGAAGGGAGGCCCCCCTGCATACTCCGAAGAGGTGGCGAGAGCACGAGGCCACGAGGCGTCGAGGGGAGCTGCGACTCCACCGCCTGGCCACGCGGCAGAGCAGGACGCACCCGCCCAGCGTGAACCAGATCGTGACCAGCAGCCCGCCGTCGTGCACTCGGCACGCTGGAGCGTGTTCGCATGAGCTGTCGGAGTGGGCCTTCTGCAGACTTCCACTGGCGACGTCCCCCCACCCGAAACCAAAAAACTACGGGTGCTGGAGCGTGTTCGCATGCGTGTTAGCTGTCGGAGTGGGGCTTCTGCAGACTTCCACTGGCGACGCCCCCCCACCCCCGAAACCAAAAAACTACGGGTCGCACGCCCACTGTGACACAGCGCGCCCCCCCGTGCCAGTCGCTCCCTTCCCTGGCGCTCTGCTCGACCTCGTGGGTAGCCTCCAGGGCGACCCGAGATCGCCCTGAGACATCCGCAACATGCAAGAGGCACCACCCCAGGCCCAGAGGCGGGGAGGAATAAGGAGAAGGAGAAGGAGAAGGAGGAGGAGGAGGAGGAGGAGGAGGAGGAGGAGGAGGAGGAGGAGGAGGAGAAGGAGAAAGAGGAGAAAGAGGAGACAAAGGAGGAGTAGGAGGAGAAGAACGAGGAGGGGTAGGAGGAGGAGGAGGAGGAGGAGGAGGAGGAGGAGGAGGAGGAGGAGGAGGAGAAAAAGGAAGCAAGCGGGTCCAAAAACGAGGCCAGGAGGGGCCGCCTCCGGGGTGTTTTCCCAGTGTTCCCCCCCGGTGACCCTCCGAGGCCCCCAGCGGGCGCCCTGGGGATCCAAACTCCCCTCGGGCGCTGCCCCCGAGGCCCTCGCCTCCCCGTGCGTGCCTGCGAGGGGCCCCCGAGAGGGCCCAGGAGGTCCTCGAGCCCGGCAGAACCGGTGACCCTCCGAAGTCCCCAGTGGGCGCCCTGGGGATCCAAACTCCCTTCGGGCGCTGCCCCCGAGCTTTGTGGGCCCCGGAAACGGCAGGGCCGTTTGTTCACCGTTTCCAGAAAAGTGTCCCTTGAAAAGGGAAGCGGCAAAAAAAACGGCGACCGGAAACGGCAACAAAAACGGCTGCAGGATGGGAACCAGAGCCAGAACCGGTCAAAGAACGGCGACGGAACCGGTAAAAAAACGGCGAAACGGAACTGGCAAAAAACGGCAAAACGGAACCGGTAACAAAAACGGCCCTGGCGTTTCCAGGGCCCACTGAGCCCCCGAGGCCCTCGCCTCCCCGGGCGTGCCCGCGGGGTGCCCCCGAGAGTGCCCGGGAGGTCCTCCGAGCCCGGCGGAGCCGTCGCGCCGCAGGCGGCCCCGAGGCGCGGCTCCCGGCTGGCCCTCCCGATCCCCCCAAAAGGGGCGCTTCGGGGCTGGACCAAGGCAGTGTGGCTCGCTTCCGTGCTGTTTTCATGTTCGCTCGCTTGGTCCTCGTTCCGCCTTCGCTGCGACACGAGGTCATAATGAAAACGGTCCACGAAACCGCCAAAGCACCGTTTAGGTCGAGCCCTGGGACACCTTGGGAGGGGCCCCTAAGAGGTAGCAAACAAGCCGCCGATGTTGTTCCCTGCGGGCTTCAATCACCGCAAACCAGCCCCCCAGTTGAGGTGTCATACAAGGGGTCTGGTCACGACACGCTCCCGAGAGGCAACGCAACAACCACACAAAGTAATGACCAGTGCCACGCCACGCTAGAGCATCTCAAGCGTTGTTCCGCAGAGCCTCTTCGGCAACACTCAACTCACTCATCCTTCATGCATGTCAATATGTCAATCAGTTCGATGCTGTGCTGCCACGGTGGCGGGCTTTGCCGCAGGCAACTTAATACAAATGCCGCCCGGCGGGTTCCGTCCTCCGAATAATTCTCACTGGCAGTCTCCATCATGGACAGGCAACCACGGACTGCCTACCGCACGGCTAGTGGCACCCCTGCAACAAAGAAGCATTGAGACCCACTGGCATCGGGGGGAAGAGGGCGGATTTACCAACGTCGACATCAGAGAGGGGCGGGAGGAAGGGGAGGAAGGGGAGGAAGAGGAGGAGGACGACGAGGAAGAAACAGAGTAGCAGAAAGAAGACCCTGAGGGCCCCGCAACCAGGTGTACCGAACGGGCACGTCTGAGTCGGCGCGAAGACCTCTGAGGAGAAAATCCAACCTGGTCCTCTAGTGTGTCCTTCCCTCTTCCTGTTCGACTTGGTGGGCTTTTCGTGGCTCTTGGCCAATTCGGCAGTGCCGTCTGCGACCGTCAGGGCAGCAGAGGGAAGGCGGGCGGGAATGGGGGCGAGGGTGGTGGAGGCAGCGAGACGTGGGGGAGGGCAAGGAGCCCGATGTCTTTTCGCCTTGCGCAGCCCGCTTCACCGCTTGACCCTACTCGACCTTCCTCCCCCTCCTGATCCTCATCATCCACCCCCCACTCCACCCACTCGACAACTCAAGCCACGATCGCTCATGTTTTCTCCTCCCTCTTCCTTGGACGGTTGTCGCAGAGTGGTGCAAAGATGCCAGGAGTGGCCGGGGCGTCTCACGAGTGGACGCTCTGATGTCTTGCCCCCAGAGCTCGAGTCGTTTCGAGTCCTCCCTCCTCCCCGCTCCTCCGTCCTCCTTGGACTGTTGTTCTTGACTGGTATGAAGATGCTACCAGTGGCCAAGGCGTCTCACGAGAGGACGATCTGACCGATTGCCCCCAGAGCTCGGGCCGATTCGACTCCTCCCTCCTCCCGCTTCCATCCTCCCGCTTCCCTCAGCCAACCGCCCTTCCTGCCTCCCTCTCGCTTCTCGTTCCTTGGCTGCAGGCGTGGTGGCACGTCTTGTGCAAACGAGTTTTTCGCCAAAATCAGGGCTGCCACCGCCAAGCTGTAATATCATGGTCCGTGTGCCAGTCGGGCTTGAATCAGTGCGTCTTGACAGGCAAGACCCAGTCTGTTCCTCGGGGCGAGCTTCGAGTTTTTCTGCCAGGCTCGCAAGGAACGTTCGGTTGCTTCTGTAACGCCAGCGATAGCGATTCAGTTGCCAAAATATGCTTCCCAAAAAACTGGTGCCACAGTCGGCAATTCCTTGTGGGTGCCTTGTTCGGCGGCGAGGGAGGGGGGGGGGCGTGAGAAGGAGAAGACTTTCTCAGAAGGCGGCGGGGCTTCTCAGAAGCCCTCCGGCCTTCTGTGAAGATTTTGTTGTGTCTTCGGGGCAGGCTCAGACAACTTCTCTCAGAAGGCTGGGGGACTTCCGAGCCTTCTGAGAAGGCCACCTCCTTGTCAACTCCCTCCAGGGCTCTCCACCGACTTCTGCCTCTTGGCGTCTGTGCCCTGTGCGTTGGTGCCCCATGGCTGGTCCTGTCTTGCGCCATAGGCCGCTTCTGGTCGGTGCCCGATGGCGGGTGCCCTGGGCGTTGGGCCCGCACGGCTCGCCCTTTCCGTTGCGCAGTCCACCGTTCCCAAGCGGTCTCCCATGGCTTGTCGCCCTGTGGCAGGCGCGAGGGGCTCAAGGAGGAACGAAGAGGCGAAAAGGGGGCTCTCCTCCCCGTCCTCCTTTTCCTCCTCCTTCTCCTCCTCCTCCTCCTCCTCCTTTTCCTCCTCCTCCTCCTCCTCCTCCTCGCCGCCTTCTCCTCCTCCTCCTCCTCCTCCTCCTCCTCCTCCTCCTCCTCCTCCTCCATGCTCCACTCTCCCCTTCCTAGACGCTTGGTCTGGCGGTGGCGGATGAACTCGAACGAATTGGCAGATTGGCCAGAGACTGGCACAATTAGCACAACAATGAAGATTCTTACTCCGACGGTGCGGCCCGGTGTTGCGCAGTCCAGCTTTCCTGGTCGGCGCCATTCGTGTGGTGCCCTATGGTTGTCCGTGCTTTGCGCAATCGGCCGTGTCTGATCTATGCCTTGCGGTCCGTTCCTAATGCGTTGGTGCCCTATGGTTGAGCCCTGTGATGCCTATCCGTGGCAGCCTGTGGTTGATGCCCTCTTGTTTGTGACCTGGTTGGTGCCCAAGCGTTCCTTTCTGCTCCGCGTGCCCCCCCATAGGTTGCACTTCGTATGTTGCACACCACACCAATCGCACCCCACTGACTGCACTGCATCCTTGCTTGGACCTCGCGCGCTGGACTGAAACACGCCACCGGGCCCCGAGGTACGAAGTGGACTGTCCTCGGGTCCCCTGGAGCTTTCGGTCTCGAGTCTTAAGTCCCAAGCTGTTCTGGCTGGATTGGAAGAGCGCCCTGCGGCAAACCGGAATCAGAACACGCGCGCCGGACATGCTTGCTTCGCTCCCATCCACGGAGCGCCGCTCTGCTAACTGACCCGAGCGCCACTCCGCTAATGGGATTCAAACCATGTGCTCAGGATTGCTTCGCCCCTATTAGCGGAGCACGGCTCCGCTGATGGGCCAAACCATGTCAGCAGGATTGCTTCGCTTCCATTAGCGAAGCACTGCTCCGCTAATGGGTCTCGAAGCATGTAGATTGGATTGCGACGCCCCACTGGGCGGAGCGCCACCCCGCTACAGAGCCTCAAGCCGTGTAACTAGGATTGCTTCGCTCTGGTTAGCGGAGCGCCGCTCGGTAGTGGGCCTCAAACCATGCAAACAGGATTGTTCCGCTCCCATTAGCGGGGCAGCGCTTCGCGTATGGGCTGCAACTCGTGCAAAGAGTAGGACTGCTTCGCTCCCATGAGCGCGCGGCTCCGCTCATGGGCCTCCAGCCCTGTAGACAAGGATTGCTTCGCTCCCATTAGCGGAGCAGGCTCCGCTAGTGGGCCTCGAATCGTGTAAACAAGGTTGCTTCGCTCCCATTGGCGGGGCGCCGCTCCGCTAGTGGGTCTCAGTCCATGTGCAGAAGACTGCGTCGCTCCCATTAGCTGAGGGCCGCTTTGCTCATTGGCGTCAACGCATTCTTGTGGATGGCCGTGGGGAGGCAGATACGAAAGCGGGCTGGCCAGGTTTCGATGTTGCTCGTGAGCTCTCATCTGTCAGTGTCGTAGAATGTCGATGATGGAGTCTCCCCTTGGCTCGCCGTCGGGAGTCTTGTTGTAGACAAGTTGGCTGCCGTAGTTCATGGTCGGGCTCGCACGAGGTGTGCCACAAGAGCCTCGCCCGTGTCCTGAAGATTGAGCAGGCGGCGTTCCTGGTCAGACGTCGCTTCCTGGGGGCCATGATGAGCCACGGAGCGGCGGTGAGGACGATTGGACCTCCTCCTGCCGCTGCTGCTGTTGCTACTCTGTGCTCGATGCACGTCCCGGGCAACCGCAAACCTCTCTGTTCGCGGCGCGTTGGGCCCACATGACACAACCTGCCCTCGAACGGTGGGCGGCCCCGAGTTTTCGGCCCGTGCCTCGCGACCGTAGCTTTGCAGCGAGTCCCGAGGTGGGGGTGCAGTGCGGGGATTCATTCATCCCTGTCCACCGCCTGCCGAGGTCCCCCCCCGACGCCGATTCGCAGGCGGTGGCCGTGGAGCCATCCCCGCTTCGTAGGGGGAAGCCACCGCAGCGCTGGACGCCCCAACCGGCGCGACCAGCCTGCTCCCCGCACCGCTCCTGGCGGCGGCGCTGGCCTGCGCTCGCACAGCGGCGGCTGCCGCACGTCCGCCCTGGTGACGCCGGGCGCGGGGCCGCCCCTCGCGCTGGGAGCACCCCCCCGCCGCCGCGCGCGGGGCCGCCGACGCAGGCTGCGACGCGACGCGGGCGGTGGCCCCCCTCCCGCCCGCAGCTGGCGACTGCGTCCGCCGGTCGCCCCCGCCTGGACCTCCGAGTGGAGAGGCGTGCCCGTGTCACGGGCCCTCCGCCCCCAGCCAGCGGGAGCGGGCAGCCTGCCAGGGCGACCAGCCGCGCGGGGCCCTGCGGCCGTGCCGCACCGGGCGCAGGCAGGCGTGTCATCACCAGCCAGGGGCGCCGCCAACGATACGACGCCCGCGGGAGTCCGCGCGAGTGAAGCTGGCTGCGCCCTCTGGCGGTGGGGGGCGCGTGCGCGGACTCCTCACGGGATGCTGCATGCAGGCTCTGCAGCTTGCGTAGCAGAGCCCTGTTACCACAACGCTCCAGGGGGGTGCACTCCTCGACGGCGACTCGTTCCGTCGCTCCCGAGAGAGATCCCCTTCAGCAGCTCCAGCAGACCGCCAGGCGGGCCTCGATGACTGGAATGCTTGCCCGCCGAGGGGGGAGAACACCTCTCTGCCTCCCGCGCTTCCGCCGCCGCCCGCTGGAGTTGAGCAGGGTGGTGGTGCTGTGGATCTGGCTGCCTCCGATTGCGTCCAAGCAGATGGGCATGGGCTCCTCGCCCGCTCGACGGACTGCGTGGACCGCAGGTGCGAGCGTGGCTGCCTCGCTGGAGGCCAGGAGGCTCCGCGCCGAGCGCCTCTGGGCAACTGCCGCCCGCGAGTGCATGTGGGCCTGCCGAGCGTGAGCTGCGTCGGCGCCGCGAACGGCTCCTAGCGGGCCTTCGCCCCGCCGTGGGCACAAGCCTTGTCGGCTTGTCTCGGGGGCCCTGCGGGCCCCCCTGGGGGGTTCGCGGCTGCGCTGCGCGGGGTATCTGGCGGGCCTGTTTGGCCTGGGTCCTGGGGTCCAGTGTCGCACTGGCTGTTTCCCGTGGTGGCTCCTTGGATTTTTTTCCTGGCCTGTGGTTTTTCGCAGGTGGCGCGAGCGCACACACAAACACACACACACACACACACGCGCACGCGCACGCGCACGCGCACGCGCACGCGCACGCGCACGCGCACGCGCACGCGCACGCGCACGCGCACGCGCACGCGCACGCGCACGCGCGCGCCCGCGCCCACGCCCACGCCCACGCCCACGCCCACGCCCACGCCCACCGCCCACGCCCACGCCAACGACCACGCAAGCGCAGGCGCAGGCGCAGGCGCAGGCGCACACGCACACGCACACGCACACGCACACACACACACACACCCACACGCACGCGCACGCGCACGCGCACGCGCACGCACACGCACACGCACACGCACACGCACACGCACACGCACGCACACGCACACGCACACGCACGCGCACAACGCACACGCACACGCACACGCACACGCACACGCACGCACACGCACACGCGCACACGCGCACGCGCACACGCGCACACGCACACGCACACGCACACGCGCACACGCGCACACGCGCACAACGCGCACACGCGCACACGCGCACGCGCACGCGCACACGCCACGCACCCACACGCGCACACGCACGCACACGCGCACACGCGCACACGCGCACACGCGCACACGCGCCACACGCGCACACGCGCACGCGCACGCGCGCACACGCGTACATGCGTACACGCGAACACGCGCACACGCGCCACGCGCACACGCGCACACGCGCACACGCGCACACGCGCACACGCGCACACGCGCACACGCGCACACGCGCACACGCGCACACGCGCACACGCGCACACGCGCACACGCGCACACGCGCACACACGCGCACACGCGCACACGCGCACACGCGCACACGCGCACACGCGCACACGCGCACACGCGCACACGCGCACACGCGCACACGCGCACACGCGCACACGCGCACGCGCGCGCGCACGCGCGCACACGCGCGCGCACACGCGCGCGCACACGCGCGCGCACGCGCACGCGCACGCGCACTCGCACGCGCACGCGCACGCGCGCGCACGCGCACACGCACGCGCACACGCACGCGCACACACGCACGCGCGCACACACGCACGCGCGCACGCGCGCACGCATGTGCACACGCACACGCACGCGCACACGCACACGCACGCGCACACGCACGCGCACGCGCACGCGCACGCGCACACGCACGCGCACGCGCACGCGCACACGCACACGCAACGCAACACGCACAGCACACGCA
>CAUYUJ010017942.1:59334-84334 GCA_963575745.1 Prorocentrum cordatum
ACACACCCACCCACACCCACCCACACCCACCCACACACCCACACACACACACCCACACCCACACACACACACACCACACACCCACACACCCACACACTATACACACAGCACACAACACGAACCACACACAACACACAACACGCACACCACACACAACACAAGCACACGCACACACACCAGACACACACACACCACACACCATGCACACAACACACACCACACGCACACCACACAACAAACACAACACGTAGAACGCACAAAACATACCACACACCCACACACATCAGACACAACACACAACACACACAAGGCACATCACACAAACCACACACAACACACAACACACAGCACATACATCACACACACAACACACAACACACAACACTCACAATACACAACACACATAACACAGCACACACCACCCACACAACACGCAACACACACACACGACACACAAACACACACACACACACCACGCATACAACAACCACACAACGGACAACGCACGCAACACACCCAACACACACCACACACGCAACACACACAACACACACGACACACACAACACACACAACACACACACATACACCACCCACACCACACACAACACACACCACATACAACACACACACAACACCCACCCACACACACACACAAACACAACACACAACACACAACACACAACATACACACAACACGCAACACACACATCACACATACAACACGCAGAACACGCAGACACAACACACAACACACAGAACACAGAACACACAACACCCACAACGCACAACACACATAACACACACAACACACACACACACGCCCCACCCCAAAACAGACACACACACACACACACACACCAACACACCAACACACAACCCACACACACAAACCCATACCCCCCCCCCCATCCCACCCACCCCTACCATTACCTTTACCCACACACCCACCCCAAACCCAATCCCCACCCCCGCCCCCGCCCCGCACCGCCACCCCCAACCTCCATCCGAACTTCTTATGATGAAACACCCCCGCATCCCCGCCTCGCAAGCCGATAGCAACCTCGCCGTCCTTTTTTTCCGCGAATTGGGAAAAGTGTAGCAATAATGAAACGGAACGAACATCGCTTGGGTAACCGGAAGCGGGTGGTCGCGTCCTACCCATCAAAAACAATACAACGTCAATATCTTTCTCGTCAACATGGACTTTCTTGTCGCCGCAACGAAAAGTGTAGGAGGAATGGGACGCGGCGCACATCGCGCGCCGACGCCTGGCCAACCATACGCGGGACCCCCCGTCCTACCTGTCAAAAAACACAGCAACGTCGACGTTTTTCTTGCCAACATGTATTTTCTCCTCGTCGGCGCTGCGAATCGCGCAGCGGGAACGGGACGCGGCGCACATCGCGCGGGGACGCCTGCTCGTCAACATGGACTTTCTTGTCGTCGACGCCGCGGCCCGTCGGGTTGAGGAGCTGGGCGGGCGGCAAATCATAACGCCTCAAACAAGTGCGGTTCGCCGCCGGCGCGCCCGTTGTCATGTCCACGTAAGAGGGACTTTGGCAACAATGACAACAATGACCCTTGGTGCGAACAAATCACCCTCCGGCCGTGGCAAAGAGGGCCCCCCCGAGGGTCAAAAAGGAACGCGCAAAAGGTCACCCCGGCGAAAAGTCACCCTTACGCGTCGGCGACGTTGTAGCGTCGCGGCCGTTGTCGGCTGCCGCGGCGCCGGCGGCGAATTGTCCGAGCGCCTCCATGGCGGGACTGCTGGGCAGCGGGGCCAGGTTTCTCGGGAGACGGGGTGCACTCGGATCTGAGCCGACCCGGCGATGACAGGACAAATGGCATTGCGAAAAGGACGTCGGCCTTCGTCGTGGACCACCTCAGGTGGACCACCTCAGGTGGAGTTATCTCTGCGACCAGAATTGAACATATGTCTCAGGTGACCCGAGCGCTGTGCGCGGCATCTGTGAGCCCAAACATGGGGGATGCATCAACCGAGAGTGGCAAGACTACCTGAGGTCGACGCATGTCTGAATCCAGGGTTGCGAGGATGGCTCAAGCGAAGCTGGCCGCACCACTGTGCGGGATGTCGTCGTCGCCGCCGTCGCCGTCGCCGTCGTACGTATCCCCCTGGTCCCCCTCCCCCTCCTCCTCCCCCCGCCCAGCATGCCCCTCCTCCGCCTCGCCCCCTCCTCCTCCGTCTCCCCCTGCCCATCCTCCTCATCCTCCTCCGCCGCATCCACCCCCACCCCATCGGCCGGCGGTGAAGTCATCTATGCGACCAGAATTGCATAGATGTCTCAGGTGAAACTGGCCCAAGCGCTTCGCGCGCGGCATCTGTGAGCCCAGAGATGGGGGATGCATCACCTACTTGTGTTGACAATGTTCCAACCCGGAAGAGATATCCAAGAGGCCCTCAAGCGTATACCAGAAAGCTCCCAGGACGCCCCGCGAATTCCCAAGAGGCATTTTCCTCTTCCTCCTCAGTTTCTCCCTCCCTCCCTCTCTCCCTCCCCCCCTCCTTTTTCCTCCTCCTCCTCCTCCTCCTCCTCCTCCTCCCCCTCCTCCATGCGCGGCAGGAGCGAAACGATTGGCGGTACAACACGCGTGGCTGGAATGAGACGCGGCGCACTTCGCGCGCTCGACATGTTGTCGCCGCATGAGAGGCCGGAGCGGGGCGCGGCGTACATCGCGCGCGGTCTTGTTTCTCGTCGACGTTGCTCAATACGCGGCAGGAATAGGACGCAGCTCATGCCGCGCGCTGAACGTCTAGCCAGCCACGATATAAGATGAGCGACAGGCGTCGGACGCGACGCACTTGCTTCTTATGTTGTGGGAGGGCGGGTGGGAATGGACGGAGCCCTCTGGCTCATTCGAGCTGGCAAACTTGACCCCCACCCCGACCCCCACCCGCACCCGCACCCGCAACCCGCAACCCCACCCCCACCCGCAACGCCCACGCCCACGCCCACGCACACATACGCACAGGCACAGGCAAAAACACACGCACACGCACGCGCACACGCACGCACACACCGCAAACGCAGACGCACAGGAACACGCACGCGCACACGCACATGCACACGCGCACGCATAAGACACGCACGCGCACACACAGGCACAGGCACAGGGAAAGGCTCAGGCACATGCGCAGGCACAGGAACACGCACAGGCACAGGCACAGGCACAGGAACATGAAGCGCAGGCACAGGCTCAGGCACAGGCGCAGGCACAGGTACAGACACACGCACATGCACAGGCACAGACACGGGCACACGCAGACGCACAGGCACAGGCACAGGAAAAGGCACAAGCACTCGCACACGCACAGGCACAGGCACACGGGCAGGCACAGGCAAAAGTACAGGCACACGCACAGGCGCAGGCGCGGGCACAGGCACAGGCACGCGCACAGACACAGGCACACGCACAGGAACAGGCACGCGCACACAGGCACAGGCACAGCCACACGCACAGGCACAGGCACAGGCACAGGCTCAGGCACAGGCACGCGCACACAGGCACAGGCACAGGCACAGGCGTAGCCACACGCATAGGCACAGGCACAGGCACAGGTAAAGGCACAGGCACAGGCACTCGCACACGCACAGGCACAGGCACACGCACAAACACAGGCACAGGCACAGGCACAGGCACAAGCACAGGCACGGGCACAGGCACATGCACGGGCACAGGCACACGAACAGGCACAGGCACAGGCACAGGCACATGCACGGGCACAGGTACACGTACAGGCTCATACACAGGCACAGGCACAGGCGCAGGCACAGGCGCAAGCACAGGCACAGCCACACGCGCACACGCACACGCACGCGCACGCGCAGACGCGCACGCGCACGCACACGCACACGCACCCGCACACGCACAAGCTCAGGCACACGCACACGCACACGGATAGGCACAGGCACAGGCACGCGCACAGGCACGCGCAGAGCACACGCACACAAGCTCAGGCACACGCACACGCACACGGATAGGCACAGGCACAGGCACAGGCACAGGCACAGGCACGCGCAGAGCACAGGCACAGGCACAGGCACAGGCGCAGGCACAGCAACAGCCGCACGCACAGGCACAGGCACAGGCACAGGCACAGGCGTAGCCACACGCACAGGCACAGGCACAGGCGCAGGCACAGGCACAGGCACAGGCATAGGCACAGGCAAAGCCGCACGCTTACGCACACGCACACGCACACCCACACGCACACCTACACGCACACCCACACTCTCTCACACGCACACACACACACACACACGCGCACACGCACACACACAAACACACACGCACATACACACACCTTTTGGCGTTGCGGCCACGGGCGCAGCGACGCGGCGAAGTCAGTCGAGCGAGAGGGCTGGCAGGGTGGTGCGGCGGCAGCGGCTGGGCGCTCAGACGGCCCAGATGGAAAGCGCAGGGCCCACCCATGGGGAACCTCTCTGCTCGAAGTCGCAAGGGTCGGGAGCGACCAAGAGGGGGGTGTCCAAGAGGGGGGGGTGCAAATCATGACCGGCGGCATGTGCGCGGCCCAGCGGGGGGGCCAGGGACGTAATGAAATAAGAAGAGGCGCCATGAAACCTGTGGAAGTATCATGCCCCCCGCCTTGATATCCACCCCCCCCTAGTCATCACCCCCCTCTTTTCCGCCCCCGAAAGGGGGAGGAGCCGAGAGAGAGAGAGAGGACGAAGGGGGGAGCGCACAGGGAAAACCCCGGGCACTGAGCCCGTCGCCCGTGGCGAGGCGCGCGACGGCGAGGCCTGCGGAGCGGCCCGCGGGTGCGTCCCGGCGACGAGCACGGAGGCACGCATACGCACAGGAACAGACACGAGCACAGGCACAGACGGAGACAACAAGCAACGATCGCGATCACAGCAGCAGCACGCATGCACAAACACACGCAACAAACGCACACGTCTTGGCCTCGCGGACACGCGCGCAGCGGCGCGGCGTTCAGCAGGTCGAGCGAGAGGCGTGCGCGGGCCGGCCCAGCTCACGGCAGCAAGCGCGCACACACAGACAGACACGCAGGCACACAGACGCACAGACACACAGACGCACAGACACACTGACGCACAGACACACTGCCACACGCACACACGTGCAAACACGCAAGCACGCACACACGCAGACACGCAGACACGCAGACACGCACACACGCACACACGCAGACACAAACACTAACGTTTTCCCTCGGCGAGCGCGCACTCGGCGCAGTGTCTGCCAAAGTAGTGGCAAGTGCTGCAAGGCCCGAGAAGGGAGGAGGGGAGAACAAGAGATCACAACACAACACCCACCCACAACAAACACCCCCCCCCCACACAGACACACACAGCTAGGGAGCCCACAAAGGACGTACGCGCCCAGCTATGTACATGAACACGGCCCCTCGATTCGCGAGACCGGCCGCGTTATACGAACATTTGTGCAATGCGTGCTCTCGAAACCAGCGTGGATTCATGTACCTGTACGTCCTTCTTTCGCTCCTGAACAGCTGTCCCCCTGCCAGCCAGGTGACGCCACCGTAGCGAATGCTAGGAGGAGTCGCAGACGAACGCCCACACTGCACCCGGCATCGTCGACGAAAGGCGAGCGGAGGGCCCCACACGCCAGCGTGCAGGACGACTCACACGCACAGCACAAGCACGCACACGCGCACACGGCACACAGCACCACAAAACACACACTCACACACACGCAGCCCTCGGGGATGGACAGAGCTCCCTTTAGTAAAACGTGGTTTAGTGAAAACGACTTCGGGCCCAAACCTGGCGGGCGCAAGCCTGGAAAATAACGGCCACGGCGCCCTCTCGAAAACCGAAAACGGACAATTCACTAATCGACGTGTCACTGTTGGGGGTTCTGTCCACCCCCGAAGCCCCCCCCCCCACCACGCACACGAGCACAAACACAAGCACACGCCGTCACACAGCTCAAGAGCGCACGCGAACAGACGCGCGCGCGCGCGGGCCAGCGCCGACAGGACGGGCGAGCCGGCGGGCGGCGCGCGGGCTCTCCATGTGCGGGCGTGCCGGCGTCGAGCGGCCCGACGTGCCCGGGGTCGCGCCCCCGAGGGACGCCATGCTCTCGGGCGACAGCTGCATGTCGAGCCTGCCGCTGTGCGACGAGGGCGAGCCTGACGGGCGGCCGCGGTCGGCCTCTCCACCCCCTCCGCCGCCTCGTCGTCGTCCCTCCGCGTCGTCGCCCTCGCCATCGCCGCCTCCTCGGCAGGCTCACCGACCTCCCCCGTCTTCCTCATTCTCGTTGTCCTCCTCCATCTCTCCCGCCTCCTCCGTCTGATCCCCCTCCCCCTCCTCCTCCTCCTCCTCCTCCATCTCCTTCTCCATACACACTGAACATTAGCAAACACTCGGCACAACGCCTGGGTCCCAAGGTTCCGAGGAGTGCTCGGGACGAGAAGAAGCATTAGATTAAGTAGGCGGCGCTCCGAATGAACTACGGGGCGATCACAGAACAACCGCAGCACAAGACGGGCCAACCACGAACCAACCGCGGGACAATCACAACACGTTCACACGACAATCACGGCACAACCGCAGGACAACCAAAACACAAACAACACCATACGTAACAGCTCACAAAGCAAGCGTGGGACAACCACTGGGACAACCTCAGGGGCCATCACCCGCCGGGGGAGGAACAATCTGGTGGCAACGTGCCCTAGCAAGGCCGAGATCTATTCCACCCTCGCGCAGCCTAGCCCGACCAGCACGTCACGCACGACTAGAACCAACACCGACACCAACATCCTGGTCAGGGGAGGCTGTTTCGCTCCAATCCCAGTCCCCGATCCTAAGGAGGAGGATGAGGAGGAGGATGAGGTGATGATGATGAAGAGGATGATTATGAGGATGAGGGTGATGATGATGATCATGATGATGGTGATGATGATGGTGATGATGATTCTGATCATGATGCTGATGCTGATGCTGCTGATGAGGATGATGCTTATGATGATGATGATGATGATGATGATGATGATGATGATGATGATGATGATGATGATGATGCTGATGATGATGATGATGAGGAGGAGGAGGAGGAGGAGGAGGAGGAGTCAGAGCACTGGGGGGCAATAGAAGGATGCAAGCTGCGGCATCGAGCGAGAAGGGAGGAGAGATCGAACATAATGGACGCTCGCTACAAAATGGAAGGACAGGAGGGGATAGGAAGAGGGCGTGTAGGGGGAAGGAATCAACGAGGAATGAGAAGGAGGAGGATGAGAAGGAGGAGGAGGGGGAGGAGGAGGGAGGGAGGAGGAGGAAGAGGAGGAGAGGAGGAGGAGGAAGGAGGAGGAGGAGGAGGAGGAGGAGGAGGAGGAGGGAGAGGAGGAGGAGAAGGAGGAGGGCATCGACCTCCTCTTGACCTCTCCCTGCCCTCATCCTCCACCCCTGCCCGATTCTCCTTTCCTGTCCCCCACCCGCCGTTCCCCTCCCCCCCCCACCTCCCTTACTCCGGTCCGCCGTCCCCGTCCCCCTCCTCCTCCTGCTCCTCCTCCTCCTCCTCGTCTTCCTCCCTTTCTTCCTCCTCCCCTCCTCCTCCTCCCTCCTCCTCCTCCTCCTCCTCCTCCTCCTCCTCCTCCTCCTCCTCCTCCTCCTCCTCCTCCTCCTCCTCCTCCTCCTCCTCCTCCTCCCCCTCCTCCTCCTGCTCCTCCTGCTCCTCCTCCTCCTCCTCCTTCTTCCTCCTTTTCCTCCTCCTCCTCCTCCTCCTCTTCCAGCCTATCCTCCAGCCCCTCCCTCCTTCGCAGTCGGACCCCTAGAGGGAAAGGGGACAGGGAGACACGGGGAAGGAGCACAGCCCTCCCGACGGCTCTACGTCGTTCGAGCCGCCGGCCCCTTGAGAGCTCCTGACCCCCTTGCCAGGGCCAACTTTTCAACGCGACCCGTATTCTGACGCTCCTGTGGCCCTGGAGCGGCCTCCGGGCACAGGAGAAGGAGAAGGAGGATGAGGATGAGGAGGAGGAGAAGGGAGGAAGGGGGAGGAGGAGGAGGAGGAGGAGGAGGAGGAGGAGGAGGAGGAGGAGGAGGAGGAGGAGGAAGAGGAGCAGGAGGAGGAGGAGGAGGAGCAGGATGAGGAGGAGGAGGCAACAAAGAGTACAGGCGTTCCAGGGACGTGTCAGCTGCAGCGACGGCGGAGGCCTGGACTGTGCAACATCCCTGCGGTCTAATATGGATGGGAAGCAGACTCGCTCGAAGAGGGAGGGACAGATGCGGGCCAGCAGGCACAAGCAGGGAGAGGGAATAGCGTCTCTACCGCCAGAACGTTATCTCTTGCAACACAATACAATATGATATCGACCACAAGAAACCCTGCGCAAGGAACCCAACCCTGAGACCCCAGGACGTCCATGGATTTTTAGTGTGGGAGCGTCTCGCTGTCCGTAGCCAAACCATCGAAACCCGAGAAACCTAGGGCACCACGGAGGCAAGCAGGCTGTTTCTTGGCATGGATGTTGCACAGGCCACCGCCGTCGCTGCAGCTGACACGTCCCTGGATCGTCTTTACTTTTTGTTACCTCCTCCTCCTCCTGCTTGCTCCTCATGCTCCTCCTCCTCTTCCTCCTCCTGCTGCCCCTCCTCCTCCTCCTCCTCCTCCTCCTCCTCCTCCTCCTCCTCCTCCTCCTCCTCCTCCTCCTCCTCCTCCTCCTCCTCCTCCTCCTCCTCCTCCCTCCTCCTCCTCCCCTCCTCCTCCTCCTCCCCCCTTCCTCCTCCTCCCCTCCGCCTCCTCCTCCTCCGCCTCCTCCTCCTCCACTCCTCCTCCCTCCCTCCTCCTCCTCCTCCTCCTCCTCCTCCTCCTCCTCCTCCTCCTCCTCCTCCTCCTCATCCTCCTCCTCCTCTTCTTGCAAAGCAATACAGCCCGTCTGGGCCTGCCAGCCCATGCCGGTTGGACTCCGGCAAGCCGCGCGTGCTGCCCTGCTTTTGGTTAGACAAGCCACGCTGCCTCGGCTGCGCTCTGGACTTCGCCGGCACGGGCGGAGGAGCTCGGCCAGGGTCCCAGACAGGATCGCATCGTGAAAAAAAATCAGGACGGCAAATTTTTAGCTATTTTCGGCCCCAGGGGGCCCTCGCCGGGCCTCGGGACCGTCCAAGAACGACTCGGGACGAAACACTGGTCCCGGGGAAGGGATCGGGACCTCCAGGGACGCCGTCCTGAAAAAATCAGGACGTCGCATGTCTGGGGTTATGTTGCTCCCATCGAAATTCAGGACCACATCCCAGACACAATTTCGAGCGCCCAGAAAAGTTTCGAAACGGTGTTGAACGAATATCGCCTCCAAGCGCCCGACACGTGAAAACCCTGAAGCTTCGGCACGTTCGTGGTGCTCGGAATTTTTCTGGTGGTCAAGGCCAAAGTAGGTTGGTACATCCTAAGGTTCGACTCGCCACGCTACATCGGATGCACTCTGGACTTCGCCGGCACGGGCCGGGGAGCTCGGCTATGGATGACACCACATTTGTGAGCGTTTTTTTATCGGCGTTTCGACATTGGGCGAAAATGGGGGAGAGGGGGGGGTCTGGCTCTGGACCTCTGTTTAGTAAACTATCTGCAGCAGTGCGGCCGATGGGGGAGGGACCCCACCTGCTCGAAACAGGCGCCCCAAACAGCCAAGATCTACTCCATGGGCCATGGGGGGGGGGAGGGGGGGGGTGCGAGGGCCGGCGCCGATCGGCAAAACAATGAATAAAACGACGCCCACATTGCCCGCATCTGTATGAGGGCCCGTGGCAAGTGCTGGCTCTGAGCCAGCCCTGTCGTCTAAGAAGCTGTTGACCCCTGGCGATGCCAGTGGCCAGGGTTCGGCAGCGATTGGGTTTTAGAGCGCAGAAACTGCAGCAACCGCCGGTGATGAGGCCAATGCCCAGGGCACTGGGAGTCAGGGCTTCGTTCGAGCCGGGGGGGGCGAGTTCCCCGAGGCAGAGACGAGAAAGCCAGAGCCGCGGAGGAGGAGGCAGGGAGCCGGGGAAGGGCAAGCCCAAGGCCATCGATCGAGCAGGAGGAGGAGGAGGAGGAGGAGGAGGAGGAGGAGGAGGAGGAGGGAGAGGAGGAGGAGGAGGAGGAGGAGGTGGTTCCTCCGCCGCGCCAGGGGAAGCCCGGCGCCGATCCAAGAAATCCGCGTTTTATGTGTGTGCCCTGATATTGCTCCTCTCGGAAGGCGGCCAAGGAGCAGAGGGGCGTTCTCCTCCTCCTGCTTCCTGATGGCCATATGGGATTCGTCGAACGCGGCCTCCCCTCCTCCGTCTCGTCCTCCTCCTCCGGCCCGGTTGCCATCTGTTTGGTGCCATTGGGCTTACCCTTCTCCTGCTCCCTTCAGGAGAAACAAATGGCACCGATACCGCTACTCCCTGGACATCTCCCGGGGTGCGTTCTGACCAGGATTTCGGAGCGAATCCAGCGGTGGCGACGAGGGCCCCCGAGGCGGCCCACAAGGAGAAAACGAGGGAGGGATCACCTGGGTAGCGGTATGGGTACCGTTTCGTCAACTGACCTTCATATTATTCTTCTTCGTCTTATGTGCTCTGGTTCTTTTTTTTTGTTTATTCTTCTCCTTTTTCGACTTCCCGAGGCCCCGAGGGCCGCTGGAACACGTCCCGAGGCTGGAACACGCCCCGAGGCTGGAAGACCGCCGAGAACGGACGAGAACGCTCGAACATCTCGAACCTCGAATCCCCCGAGGACGTCCCCCCGCCCCCCCCACCCCCCCGAGCCTCTCCCCCCCCCAAATCGCCGTTCGGGCGGGACGGGAGCGCTCTCCTCCTCCTGTTTCCCAGGCTGATTTGGCCTTGCGGGAAAGCCTGGTCGGTTCCTCCTATGCCAGCGACTCGGACGACGACGCTCCCGCTCGCGAAGCGAGGCTTGTGGGTCGAATCGCGTCTCCATCCTTGGCCTTGTGTTTTTTTTTCAAACCTCTGGCCAGTACGCGTGCAGCTGGTCCTTGTCAGGTCAGAACCGTCCCGGGAGCCCCCCGGGAGCGGCGCGCGGGGAGCCGCCCCGGGGGGGGGCCGGGCTGCGGCGGCGCAGGCTCGCGCGCACGGGTGCTGAGTGTTGGGTCGGCTGTTGGGAGAGGCTTAGGCTGGGCCCCCGAGAACCTCCCGAACCTCGAATCCCCCGAGGACGTCCCCCCCCCCCAACCCAACCCCCCGAGCCTCTCCCCCCCCCCCCACATCGCCGCTCGCCCCCGATCTCGTCTCCCTCGACGCCCCGAGCGCTCCGAGAGCACAGGGGGGCCCCCGCCAGAGGTCCACGAGGCCTCCCGCCGCCCTGCTCTGGGGAATGGGGCTGCGCGGGCCTGCTGGTCCGAAGGCAGAGAAGGGGCCCTGGTCAGAACGCCAAGAGCCTCGCCCTCGCTCGGGCGTCCATTCCCTGTGTTTTTTTGTCGGTGTCGTGCGTGGCTTTTCGACAAATGATCAAGGATGCTTCTCGATGGTCCTCGAAGGTCGAAGGTCGAAGGTCGAAGGCCGGCGTGCGCCGGAGCGCGCCCTGCTCGGGCAACCGGAACGCTGCTTCTCACACGTTCTCTCAATCCCAACTTCTTAACTGCTGATGACGTCGTCGGTCCAACGTCGTCGTCGTCGTCGTCGTCGTCGTCGTCGTCTCGATGGTCCTCGCCGAAGGAAAAATGCACACGTCCGATCGATGCCAAGAAGCGGGCCTTTCTCATGCGGCTGAGCGGGCCCGCCGTCCTCATCCCGGGGCTGAACCTCAGCGGTGTGCTTCGCTCTCGTTTTCGTTTTCCGTCGTGCTGTCTTCTCTCCGCCTTTACCGCAAGACGAGATCGAAACGAAAACGGCACACGAAATCGCGAGAACACCGTTTAGGTCCACCCCTTCCTCATTCCCCCCCATCCGAAGGCTAAGCTTAAGTCGGGCCAGTCCCTCTACAGGCGGAATATTCAAACATGGTCAAAAATCGCATGGGGATTATTTAAATTATCTTTTGATCATTTGGGAATATGGTTGGAGTATTTTGTATCGTTCGTCGAAAATCCCCCTGTGGGGGGGCACGCCCGACTGAAGGCTAAGCGGGCCTTGCTCAGAAGCCTAAGCGGGTCCTTCTCATAGGGCCAAGTGGGCCCGCCTTCCTCCCTGCCGCCTGGCTCGCTGCCGACCCCAGACCCCGACGTCAGGATTGGTTCCCCACATCCTGGGTAAGGTTCTTCTTTTCCAGTACCACCCTCTCCTCCTTCTCCTCTGCTCCTCCTTCTCCTTCTCCTCCTCCTCCTCCTCCTCCTCCTCCTCCTCCTCATCATCATCATCATCATCATCATCATCATCATCATCATCATCATCATCATCATCATCCTTCTCCTCGTCTTCCTCGTTCTCCTTTTGTTCCTCCTCCTCCTCCTCCTCCATCCTCCCGGCTCCGCTGCTGCTGCTGCTGCTGCTGCTGCTATACTACCATTACTACACTACCACACGACCATGACTACAACAACCACTGCTACAACCATCGCTACTACCACTACTACCACTACCAATGCGCCCTTCCCGCATGAGCGAGGAAGGTAGTGGAGAACCATACTATTTAGGAGGTGTTCGTGCCCCTCCTAGCCCTCCGTCTGAACGCGGAGGGTATCAGAGAATTCTACTATTTACATGGCTCTGTGCCCCTCCCACGCCTCCAGGGAAGCCCCGCCTGAGCGAGGAAGATATCGGATAATCATACAATTTGCACGGCTTCGTGCCCCTCCCACCCCCCTCCAGGAAGGTCCGCCTGAGCGAGGAGGGCATCGGAGAATCATATCATTTACCAGGTGTCGTGCCCTTCCCACACCTCCAGGGAGGCCCCGCCTCTGCAAGGAGGGCATCGGAGACCATTTTACAAAGTCCTGTGTCTCTCTAACCCATCCAAGGAGGCCCCGCATTAGCGAGGAGGGCATCGGAAAACTATAGCATTTACAAGGTACCGTGCCCTTCCCACTCCTTCAGGGAGGCCCCGCCCGAGCGAGGAGGGTACCGGAGAACCATACTAATTACAAGGTGTTGTGCCCCCCTCCAGGGGAGCCCCGCCCGAGCGAGGAGGGTACCGGAGAACCATACTACTTACAAGGCCCTTTGCCCCTCTGGCCCACCCAGGGAGGCCTCGCAAGAGCGAGGAGGGAATCGGATAACCAAAATTGATATCTACGAAGTATCGTGCCCCTCCACGGTATCGGGCCCCTCCCATCCCTCCAGGCAGGCCCACCAGAGGAGGACGAAACAACATCGGGCAAGAGGAGCAGGAAGGTAGTCGGGAAGACCTGTGTAGAGGCCTCCTAGATGGGGTCCGAGTAGGTGGGGTCGGAGGATCGCGCTGCATCGCAGGTACATCAGCAATGCATCGGTGATGCATCAGCGACGTCGGGGGTGCATCGGCGACACCAGCGCAGAGCCAATCAGGCTCCACATCGAGCCGCATCGGCGATGCATCGGCGATGGGGCGCCATCCTCCGACCCTATCTACTCGGAACCTTTTGGGAGGCCTGGACCAATAAGTACCGATACCGCTACTCCCTGGACCTCTCCCGGGGTGCGTTCTGACCAGGATTTCGAGGCGAATCCAGCGGTGGCGACGACGGCCTCCGAGGAGGCCCAAGAAGGCGATAATAAAGAAACGGTATCGGTATGGGTACCGTCTCCTTCTCCGGAGGAGGGGAGTCGGGAAGACCCGTACCAACGCAGCGTTTTGTTCGACCTCGACGGCCTCTAGAGCCAACAAGGGCGCCTTCTCACAGCACCAGTGGGACATGCTGAGGAGGGATGTGCGCCATGCAGCGGGCGCAAAGCTGGAGGCAGGACAATCACTGCCAAAAATACGGTGATGGCCTTGGATAAGGAAACTTTCGATAAGGAATCTAGAGTTTGGGAGCCAGTGGAAAGCCAATCGTGGATTGGCCATAGGTACCACCGCCGCCCTCATCAGACAAGGAACCTTCCAGGGTCTGAAGCCCCTGGACACATCCCTTAACAAAAAACCCCGCCGTACAGCGAGGCAAGCGTCAGCTGCACAAGACACAATCTCCACTGCAAGGGCTTCCCGAGGAGGAGGAGGAGGAGGAGGAGAGGGAGGAGGAGGAGGAGGAGGAGGAGGAGGAGGACGAAGGAGGAGAGAGGAGGAGGTAGAGGAGGTAGAGGAGTAGAGGAGTAGAGAGGAGGAGGATGAGGTAGAGGAGGGTAGAGAGGAGGAGAGGAGGAGGAGGAGGAGGAGGAGGAGAGGGAGGGAGAGGAGGAGGAGAAGGAGGAGGAGGAGGAGAGGAGGGGAGAGGAGGGAGGAGGAGAACGAGGAGGAGGAGCGAGGAGGAGGAGGAGGCGGAGGAGGAGGAGGGAGGAGGAAGAGGAGGAGGAGGAGGAGGGGCCTGGCGAGGGCCAGCGGCTCCCCCCTGGGGGAGGGGGCCCGCAGGGTCCGCGTGGCCTCCCGCCTCGGGTGCCAGCGCCAGCGCGGGTGGGCTGCCGGGAGCGCCCGCCTCCGCCCCCGGGCGGGCGCCCGGGGCCCGCTCGGCCGAGCCGAGGCCCCGGCGCTCGTCCTGGCGCCGCCGAAAGGGCGACCAGGGCTGCTGCCTGCCCGATCTCCGGCCCGGAGATCTCCAACGCATCGAAAACATCAAGACTGGAGGAGGAGGAGGAGGAGGAGGAGGAGGAGGAGGAGGAGGAGGAGGAGCGAGGAGCGAGGAGCGAGGAGCGAGGAGCGAGGAGCGAGAAGCGAGGAGGAGGAGGAGGAGGAGGAGGAGGAGGAGGATGAGGAGGAGGAGGGCGACCAGGGCTGCGGCCTGCCCGATCTCCGACCCGGAGATATCCAGCGCATCGAAAACGTCAAGACCGGATTAGTTTCTCCATCTTCGGCCTCTATAGAGGCCGGGCCCCGGGACCCTCAACAACACGGCTCAGGATGAAACGCCAGTCCTGGGGAATGGGTCAAGCCTTTTGGGGACCGCGTCTTGAAAAAGCACGGCGTCGGATCTCTGGGATCGACTCCCCGAGTTCCCTCGATCTCGGCCGCCTCGATCTTCGATCCGGGCGGACGTTTCCTCGATGTCGGCCTCCAGGGCCCCGCGATTGGGCCGCGGGGCCAGCGCACGTGGACCCGGGGCGCAGGGCTGCATCCCGGGAGCGGGGTCGGGGCCTCTGGGGCCGCGGACTGGAGACGAAGGCAATCATCCCGCACACTTGCAGTCGGGGCGTTGACCCAAGGAACCCTAAATAAGGAACGAGGCCCCTTTTTTCCATAAGTTAACCTTCGATTTCCTGTCGGAGACATAAGGGAAACCTGAGGCAAGCTGTGAAACACTTAAGGAACGCGGAGCCCCTCCCCAACCAAAAGGGTTCCTTCTTCAGGGCCCCGACTGTCGTTGCAATCTCATGCGTTCGCTGATCATGTTTTCGTGTATGCGCCATCCTGCGTTCTCTACCCTCGTCGCGAATGCTCCCCTGTGATATGTGACATCCAGCGCACCATTGCTTGAACCCCCTCCCTCCGCGCTGGGGGACCACCTGCGCGCCCCATCTCGTGTCGAGAAGGCGTCACGCCTTCCGGTCCCTGCGCCATGGCCCGCAGAGAGGCCCGCGCCCCACCTCTGGCGTGGAGAAGGTGCAACGCTTGCTGCGCCCTTCGCCATAGCCCGCAGAGAGGCCGCGCTTAGGAACCACCCCTGGCACACCCCCTCTGGTGTGGAGGAAGTGCGGCGCCTGCCATGCCCTGCGCCATGGCCCGCATCGAGGCCGCGTTCAGGAACCACCCCCCGCGCACCACCCCTGCTGTCGAGAAAATGCCATGCCCGCTGTGCCCCGCGACATGGCTCGCGTAGAGGCCGCGCTCAAGGACCCCCCCACCGCGCGCTCCCTGCTGTCAAGAGAATGAATGACACACGCCTGCCGTGCCCTGCGCTATGGCCCGCACAGAGGCCTCGCTCAAGGACCACTCCTGCGCGCCCCCGGTCGTGTCGAAAAGTGCCACGACTATGGCCCGCATGGAGGCCGCCCTCACAAACCACCCCTGGCATCCCCCCCAATGTGATCGAGTGTCGAGGAAGTGCCACGCCTGCCGTACCCTGCGCCATGGCCCGCACAGAGACCGTGCTCGGGAACAAACCCCCGCGCGCCCCCTTCTGGTATCGAGAAAGTGCCACGCCTGCCATACCATGCGCCATGGCCCGCATAGAGACCGCGCTCAGGGACCACTCCCCGCGAGCCCCCTCTGGTTTTCATAAAGTAACACCCTGCCACGCCCTGCGAATCTTGCGCGTATGTGCTGTGTGGTGTGCGTGTCATGAGAGTGAGTACTGTAGGTATGCGTCGTGTGTCACGTGTGTGTGTGTGTGTGTCGTGTGTCAGGCTGTATGTGGATGTGTCTCATGCGGGTGCCGAGTATGTGGTGCATACGTCTTGGGTGTATGGTGCAGTGAACACGCCAGCGCTGCACTATCATTGTATGGTGTGTGCGTGTGTGTGGTTGTATGTAGACGCGTGTCCCATGTAGGTGCCGTGAATGTGTTGCCTGTGAATGAGGCGGGGTAGGAAGAGAAGGAAGGGAAAAGGAAGGCGGGCGGATGGGTGAGTGAGACGCGGGTGCGACGCAGGTGAGAAGAAAACCCAAACCCCACGAAACATGTGGGGAACAATCACACCAGGGGGATGTCAAAGTTCCTCCATCGTGCTCAGACCCCCATCGTGAACTGGCAAGACCATGACGGGCGGTGTTTCACTATTTTCGGCCTCCAGAGCCCTGACTTGGCCTCGAGGCCATTAAACCACGACTCAGGATGAGGAGCCAGTCCCAGGAATTGCGTTGACACCTCCGGGAGTCGACGTCATGAAAAAATTATGACGTCGGGGGTCTGGGTGGCTGCTCATCCTCATCTCTCCTCCTCCTCCTCCCTCCTCCCTCCTCTCCCCTCCTCCCCCTCCTTCCCTCCTCCTCTTCCTCCCTCCTCCTCCTCCTCCTCCTCCTTGCTCCTCGCTCCTCGCTCCTCCTCCTCCTCCTCCTCCTCCTCCTCCTCCTCCTCCTCCTCCTCGGCCTCGCGCGGCCCCGGAGCTCTTTAAATGGGTGCCGGGGAAACCCTCCAGTGCCAGGCACCGGCCCCTCTGGAACAGCCGCTGCCTAGCGCCCGGCCGAGGCGCGGAGGAAGCAAACATGGCGCCCCCCTCAGAGGGGGAAGAGCAGCGCCTGCCGACCAGCAGGGCCCAATAGTTACGGCAGGTTCGCGTCGTGTCGACCCCGGCGTTGGTTCCTGACACTGCAGAGATCGTTCAAACTTGAACGATCGGCCGTTCCGTGCACGCTGGATCGTTCAACGACGGGCCGATTCTGGGCCACTGGCGGCGTTCAACCGTAAACGCACGCGCTAGGGTCGCCGCCAGTCGGCACGACGCGAGCCTGCCGTAGCCCAGCGACTGCAGAACCGGCGCGCGGCGGCGCGGCGCCCCCGATTGCCCGCTGCGCCCAGCGGGGGTGCGGAGATGAGCAGCGTCAGAGCCCGCAGCCTGGCCTCGCCGCCGCCCCCCTTCTCCCCCTCCTTCTCCTTCTGCTCCTCCTCCTCCCTCTCCTCCTCCTCCTGCTCCTCCTCCTCCTCCTGCTGCTCCTCCTCCTCTTCCTCCTCCTCCTGCTCCTCCTGCTCCTCCTGCTGCTCCTCCTCCTCCTCCTCCTGCTGCTCCTCCTCCTCCTCTTCCTCCTGCTCCTCCTCCTCTTCCTCCTGCTCCTCCTCCTCTTCCCCCTCCTCCGGGGGGGGCATCCTGGAGTAGCGGCCTCCTGGATGGGGTTGGAGTACATGGGGTTGGAGGATGCGTCATCGCATTATCCTCTGGCGGGGAGGGCATCCTCTAGTAGAGGCTTCCTCGATGGGGTAGGAGCAGGTGGGGTCGGAGGATCGCGCCGTATCGCCAATGCATCGGCGATGCTTCGGCGATGCATCGGCAGTGCATCGGCGACGTCGGCGATGCATCGGCGCCATCGGCCTGGAGGACATCGGGCCCCACATCGAGACGCATCGCCGATGCATCGGCGAAGCCAGGACTAAGATAAATTCGGGTGAGGATAAGCCGGGAATCTCTGAGAGACAGCGGTTCTGGAGGATGTCTCGGGCGCCGCGGCCTTTTCAGAGCGTTCCAAAACGGTTTTCTTCTCGTCCTGGCCCCGTCCTGCCATTGAGGAGAGCAACTATCCTGTTGGGTGGAAGGGAATTGGGAGGATGAAGGGTATGAGCAAAAACATTCGGACGCAGTGCACGACACCTTCGACCGCCTACGGGTAATGGTATCCCCACGTCTCCCAAACCCATCCTCCCAACTGTCTTAGAAGACGAAACAACGCCATAAACATAAACTGTTGGCGCTCCGCGCGGATTTCTTGGATCTGCGCTGGACCCCCCTTCCTGGCGCGCGGAGCGCGCCGTAGGCGCCGCCGGGGGGACCCAGCGCAGATCCAAGAACTCCGCGCGGAACGCCAAGGTTTTATGTTTATGGCGATGTTTCTTATTCGATGTCTTCCTGAATCATCTGCTCCGACCCACCTGGGAGGCTCGGGAGCGGCCAAGAGGGGGATGTCCCAGAGGCGGGGGTGCACATCATGACCGGCGGCATGTGCGCGGCTGGGGGGGGGCGGGGGACGTAATGAAATGAGAAGAGGCGCCATGAAATCTGGGGAAATATTATGGCCCACGCCATGAAATCCCCCCCCCTGGCCATCGCTCGGACGTCCATTCCCTGTGCCTTTTTCGGCTTCGTGCGTGGCTTTTTGGCCAGATGGTCCAGGATGCTCCTCGAGGATCCTTGCCGGGATAGAAATGCACACGTCCGAGCGATGCCAAGCCCCCCAGTCATCACCCCCCTCTTTAGGGAGCCCGCAAGGGACGTTCGCGCCCAGCTACGTACACGAACACGGTCCCTTGAAACGCGAGACCAGCCGCGTGACGCGAGCATCCGCGCAATGCGAACTCTCGAAATCAGCGTGGATTCATGTACGTGTACGTCCTTCTTTCGCTCCTGACGGAGGAGGAGGAGGAGGAGGAGGAGGAGGAGGAGGAGGGGAGGAGGAGGAGGAGGAGGAGGAGGAGGAGGAGGAGGAGGTCTTGGCCGCCCCCGGGAGGCCGAGCACTTTCATGCCGGCCGGCCGGTCCTCCCAGCGCGCGCGCTCGTCCTGCCCGGGCAGGGCCGACACAAGGGGGGCAGGGGCCGTCTGCCGTCGAGGGCGTCCAAGGGTTCGGTCGGGCACGTCCCCCTACAGGCAGGTTTTGGAGGAGAGAGCAAGAATAGTAAAGCATATCCCAGAGGGGTCAAACATTATCGGGAGATCATCTCCATATGATATTCTGACTGATTTTGCATCTTCCTCCTGACGAATGACATGCCCGGCTTAATCCAAGAGGGGGGGGCTCGTATCTCATGGCCTGATGTGGGTGGGTGGGCTCCTCCAGGGGCTGGCGGGGTACCCTGATGGAACTCATGCGTTTGTTTGGCAATGTTCAACCTCGAGGGGCCCTTGCCAGGCCAAGGGACAATCAAGAAGCCTGGGAGGGGGTCCCTGGGAGGGGGTCCAGACCTGGGGAGCCACCCTGTGAAACAGCAAACAAACACGACGTCGGATGACTGGAAGGTGGGGGGGAGGGGTACAATTACGGACGAGGGGCAACCCGAAATCCAGCTGATAGGCGCAGGCGCGTGAAGACATATAAGCTACTACCCCCATGTCGCGCTCATTACGCTGCCTCTGCCACTGGATGTTTGGGAGTGGTCATCGGGCCACCAGCCCTTCCCGATGGTGCCCAGCGCTGAATCTTGCCCAGGGCCTTCTCTCTCGGCTACGCGTACAAGTGCCCCTCGGCAACAGTAGCCTTTGGAGCGCGGTTCTAGGGGGCCGCCAGGGGTGCCAGAAACCCTCATGGGCCCCTGGGAGTCCACACCGTAGGTCGCTCCGAAGCGTGGGGTCCCCGCCCCTTTGCCGAAGGCCCGATGCTCCAGGGACGCACCCCGAACGCAAAGCATTCCCATGTGAAAGGCCGGGGGGGGGCCTCTCCAAGGCTGGAGTCTGGAGTTGTTCTTACGCCCGTGTCCCGCAGGCGAGTCCACTCGTCCGCCAGCGCCGCAGCCTCGCGCTGCAATCTCGCGCGCTCGTGCGCCACGGAGGCCGCGTCCGTCGACGCACGCGCTGCCGCGTCCTGCTGCTGCTGCTGATGCGGCTCCTGCTGCTGCTGAGGCTCCTCCTTCCCCTCCCTTCCTTCCCTATCCTGTTCAATTCGCCGGTCCAACGGGCCAGAGACCTGCTAAGATCTCCGGTAACTACTTAACAGTATTTCTAGTTCGCGCGCGCGGGGCGGCCCCTGGGGGGCCCCGGACGAAAAGTACCCCGGCTGACCCCCGGCCGGGTCCCGGGCGACCCCCAGGGGGGAGGCTATTTTTCGCCACCCCTCACGAGGATCGTGGCCTCCGAGGGGGGGGCTGCAATCGACTACCTCCTCCTGCCCCAAGGGGCCCCCAAGAGCCCCCCAAGAGGCCCCAGGGCAGCCCAATACGCCGCCAAGGAGCCCCAAGACGCTCCCAAGAAGCCCCCAAGAAGCCCTCAAGATGGCCCCAAATAGCGCTCCAGGGCCGGCGGAATGAGCGAAGCGATTAAATAACTTCTCCCCGTCGCCCCCCCGGGACGTGTCAGAGGGGCGGGCCGGGCGCTTCGCCTGAGACTACCTCACCACGCATGACCTGTAAGCTTGAAGCTTGTAGCAAGTTCACGGATGGAGGCTTTCAGCATGAGGCTCTCGCCACAGCGCAGCGCGTACTCGAATTAAACAGCTGCAAGGATTTCGCGGACCGAGGGCGGGTCGTTTCCAACATGTGGCTCTCGCCTTAGCGCCACGCACAGTCGTTAAGCAATGTGCAAGGCATTTCTTGGATGGTTTGCGATCCGCTTTCAAAGTGTGGCTATCGGCTTGGCGCCGAGCACATCCGTCATAACAAATGCAAGGGTCTCGCATATGGAGGGCGGTCCGCTTTCAACATGTGGCTCTCGCCTGAGCGCCGTGCACGTTCGCCTTAAGGGTTCATAGCAGTTTCACGGTTTCTCATCGTTAACGTATCAGAAACGGTGTTTTGGAGCGATGCAAACTGTCAGGGCACAACAGTTACGTTGACTCGCGGCGCTGAAGGCCCAAGAACGATGCTCGGGCACGATTCAGGATCCCTGCAACGCATCCGCAAGGTCGATTCGTGGAGCTGAAGTCCCAGAAGTGGTGCTCTGGCACGGGTCTGGATTTCAAACGAATGTCTTCAAAAGGAGCACGTCCCTCAATGCACATGTCTTCTCGTATGGGGCCTATGAAGAGGGAGCTTGGAGGGAGGGCTCGTTGCAACATCGTTGATGAGACTGGTTTGCACTTGTCCTCCTCTCCTCCTCCTCCTCCTCCAACTCCTCCTCATCCTATCCTCCCTGCTTCCTCTTGGTTCGGTCCTTCCGGATGGTGCTCCCACTCAAACACCCATGCTTATGCGATGCCATGTCTTGCCCTGCAATGCCGTGACGCGCAACCTTGAAATAGCAGGCCATGCCGTGCAACGCCATGCAATAACAGCATGCCGCTGCAATAGCACGCAACGCTGCAATAGCAACGCCTGCTATGCCCTGCAATGGCATACAATACCATGCCATGCGATGATAGGTTCTGTGCCACTGTGCGATGCCATCCGTGCCTATTGCGGCAATGCTACGATGTGCAATGCCTGCTTCTTCGAGACAACCGACTTTCTGCGAGTCGAGACGGGCTCGACAGCAGTGGTAAGGAATTGGAGGGATGGGTCGGACGTCAGAAATGACGCGAGGGCACCTCGTTTGTCCTCATCCCGCTCTCCTCCCCCTCTCCTCCCCCTCTCCCTCTCCTCCCCCTCTCCTCCTCCCCCTCTCCTCCCCCTCTCCTCCCCCTCTCCTCCCCCTCTCCTCCCCCTCTCCTCCCCCTCTCCTCCCCCTCTCCTCCCCCTTCCCTCCACCCCCTTCCCCCACCAGTTCGGTACCCCCCTCGGACAGGAACCCCAGGCACCTCGGCAGGAGGGGCGGGCGAGCCCCAAGCCCCCCCTGAATGCAGGGCCCACGCGCCCCTCAGGCTCTGCCAGCCGACGATGTCCTCCTCCTCCCATCAATTCTCCCTCCGCCTCCCTTCCTTCCCGCCCAATTGCTCCGTCTCCACGCGTCCCTTCTCCTTCCGGCTACCTCGTTCCACCCTCATCTCTCATTCCTCCTTTCTCCCTCACACCTCCCCCACTCCTCCTTCCCATTCCTGCTGCTGCTTCTGTTCCACCTCTTCCTCCTTCTCCTTCTCCTGTCCCTCCTCCGTTCTCATTATTCTTCATCCCTCTCCTGCCTGCTCTATCCTACCTCCCCCGTCCTCCCTCCTCCGTTCTCCCCTGCCCTCGCCCCTCCTCATCATGTGTCCTCTTGTTCCGCCATGCTCAGGCGGAGGAGGAGGAGGCGGACAACGACGACGACGGCAGCGACGACGGCAACCACGGCGATGGCGTCGACGACGAAAGCCGTCCGCAACCAGAGCTCCCAAGCCCTCGGAGAACACCCGCGCTGCCTCCGCGGCGACGCCTTCGGCGGCGGCCTTGTCGAAGCGTACTGGCGCCTTGTCACCGTCTCCGGCGGAAATGTCGAAGCACTCCTGCCGAGGGAGGATGAGGGACGAGGGAGGCGGATACGTTTTTCAGCGTGCTCGAGGGCTTCCCGCCCGCCTTCACAGGATGGACTAGGATGCAGGAAGGAGGAGGGCTGGAGGCGGGAGCAGACTGCAGCATGAGGGCGGGACTGCGCTGGAGTGCGGATTCCCTGGATCTGCGCCGCGGCCCCCCTGGCGGCACCTCCGGCGCCGCCCCCTGGTGCGCCGTTGAGGTGGGGCTCAAGCGCCGATACGAGAAATTCGCGCGGGGTTCCTCCCCCTCCTCCTCCTCCTCCTCCTCCTCACCTCCTCCTGCCTCCTCCTCCTCCCCCTCCTCCATCCCTCCTCCTCCTCCTTCCTCCTCCTCCTCCTCCTCCTCCTCCTCCCCCTCCTCCTTCTCCTCCTCCTCCTCCTCCTCCTCCGCCTACTCCTCCCTCCTCCTCCTCCTCCTCCTTAGATGCCTGCGCAGCTCTTTCTTCTTCGAGCTCCGCCCGAAGGCGGTGGAGACCGCCTGCGGCCAGCCCCCGGGGAGGGGTGCCCGCGGCGCACTCCCTGGCGCGAGGCCCCGCGCTGCGGCCCCATGCTGCGGAGGACCGATGCGCCTGCGGCGCGGAGACGCCGAAATTGGCGGCGAGCGAGGGGAGCGAGGAGGAGGAGGAGGAGGAGGAGGAGGAGGAGGAGGAGGATTAGGAGGGGGCGGAAATTAGAAGGGGCGGGCCTTCTCAGAATGCTTGGAAGTCCCGTGGTGCTCCAGGAAGTTGCCCGAGCCTCCGCGGGAGACACAGACAGGCCCCTCGCAGGGCGCGAGGGCTCCTGACCGCTCCGCCGCCTTCTGAGGAGGCCTTCGCCTTCTCCCTTCCCCCCTCGTTCGCCGTCGAAGTACGCCTTCGGCGCCGAGACGCCGGAGGAGGAGGAGGAGGAGGAGGAGGAGGGGGGCGATGAAGGAGGAAGAGGAGGAGGAGGAGGAGTAGAGGAGGAGGATGCGGAGGCGGAGGCGGAGAGGATGCGAGGCGGAGGGAGAGGAGGGGGAGAGGGGGTGGTTTCGGACGGGGTAGGTAATGAGTATTATTTTTATTGAGTTAATTTATTATGAGGGATTATTGATTAGTATTAGTTGATTATTGAGGATTATTATTAAGTGTTATGAGGAGGATGCTGCTCTCTCTTTCGATCACATGTCGCTGCTCCACGTCCCACTCTTCCCGATCTCTACACGGCTCTCCTCTTCGCCCCACGTCCTGCTTTCACCCCTTCCGTCTTTCTGTCCACCCTGTCTTTCTGCCCGCGTGTCCGCGGGTCGAGGGCGCCGCGGGCTGCCGATCAGCCCATACCCGAAGTGTCTGGTCGGGCGAAAGGGAGGGATAGCAAAGGGGGGGGTTGAGAATCAGCTCACGTAGCTGATTTTCCCGGCGCCTCCTGGCGCCGGAGGCGGCTATGTATCGAGGAATGGGCCCCTCGGTGAGGCCGAAACCAGCTGCATGCAGCAAATTTCGTACCCCCCCCCTTTCCCAATCCCCCCTTTCGTCCGGAAAACAACCCGAGAAGGAGCACCCGCCGCTGGCGGAGCACCCGCGGGCCGACAAAAACGCCCAGAGGGGGGTGGGGGAGGGGGAGGGCCTGCTTAGAGGAGGCTGCTTCACCAGAGGGACTCCCCGGCCCCCCCAACATCTATAGATGTAACTGGCCCGCGCCTTCTAGGAGAGGGTGCTTCGAAGAAGGGCCGGACGGAGCGCGTGCCACGCGCCTCCCCCCCTCCCCCCCACCCCCCTCTGCGCGTGGCTGCCTCTGCACCTCGGTGGCCAAAGCCCGGGAGGACCCCGGGCAGGACCTGCGACGCGCCCTGCCGTTTATTGCAGGCCCCCCCCGGACAGGGCTGCGTCGTGCTGCCCTCGGGACCGTGACCCATCGGTCGGCAGGAAGAGGTCGAAACATGAAGCAGGAGGGCGTTGAGGAAGAGATTGGGTTCCGACCGCCCCCTGGGGAGGACGGAAAAGGCGAAGCCCCTCGATCCTTGAATGAGGGAGGCGATGAAAGTAGAGTGAAAGATGGGAATCCAAACCAACATTGAAGGGTCCCCAGGACACACAAATAAATACACACAAATAAAAGTAGTCCCTATATTTTCGTATAGTTTCTGGGTTCCTGTCTTCCCCCCCACTTCCATAGTTTCCCATATTCTCTGGGGAATCGAAGGTTAATTGTGTCTGTGTGTTTCTTTTCCTCCTGAGAGTCTGCCTGCAACCACTGCGAGCTCTGCTTCTGCCGCCCGTCCTCAACAAATTGGGCATCTGCCGCACGGAGCTCTGCCGCGACTCCGTGCTATCCGGAGCTCCGCCACAGCTCGATCATG